>APFE030562670.1:0-16947 GCA_000404065.3 Pinus taeda
TCCATGCATTAGTGAAACAATCAAATCTATTGAGAATCCAACCTCTTTCAACTTGCTATGTTGCTATGGGGTGGCTTCCTATATTTATTTGACACCTGGGACTCTAGTCCTATATAGAAACTATGACAAAAATATCTATGAATAAAGCCAAGGCATGACCATGTGAGTAATAGAAGTGATACTAGCTTAAGTAATGATAATGGTTCTAGTCATTCATAAAGATAAAGCATCTTTTCATTTTCGTCAACAAGAATTTTTAACATATAAGGCGTGTATCATAACCATGTGATAGACAACAATGAATCAAAGTATGGAAGGAGGAAAGGATAACACTCAGAAACATATGATTAGAGCTAATGAGTATAATTCTGAAAAATATTTTTATGAGAGGAACATAAAGCTTCCGAAACATTAGAAATGGATCACAAAATGTGAATTCCAATTCTTACAATTGGTTTCAGATATGGAAGACATTCATTGTGAACTGATAATAGGAGGAAAAATTGAGAAATAGATTATACTAGTCATAAATATGAATCTCATATGAAACACTATGTCATACTGGCAAAATATAACTTTATGTTCAGAATCTGATAGTACAATGCTTACACAAGTTACTTCAATAAGTACCAACCCCCCAATTTTCTTAGAAAAGAACAATATATATAGAAAAGTATACAAAATACATAACAACATGTTTCTATATTTCTAGAAAGAAATCAAATTAAACAAAACTAAAAATAAAATGCTTGCTATATATCTCAAGTAGCTGAGTATTGGGAAAATCTGCCAACTTCCAAATGTTGCTAGATGTGTCATTAGTTAATCTATTTGGATTTGAGAAGATTTGAGTCTCTATTGCTAGGAAGTGTCATTTGTTTTTAATGTTGCTAACTATGCATTGTATTATCCATCTGATTCGAATGCTAATATATATAATAGCATGCCTTCAAATCTACGATTTCTCCTTGATATCTTGATCTGTTCCATAAAATTTGGGATTTTATTGCCACATATTCCTTTGGTGAAATCTAGGGATGTTGTACTCTGAGTTGTACGAAACGACCTGGGACTTGATTTACTCTAATTGCCAACTTATCCTCATGATGTTGGGATGTTCCATAGGCTTCCTTTACACATACTATCATTTTTCTCTTAAGCTGAATTTTGGGATGAATCAACCATTTCACCAGCATAAATAGTCGCAAGCAAATCATTTTAAAGGCCATGCTTCCATTAATATCTCGACCTATGCAGATATGGTCTCTATATTTAATTGTATTTTGATTGCTGGGTATAACAATTTGCAGCACAATCGTGAGAGTTTCCACTACCATATTCAACTCGAGTGAGAATAATTGTATCATATCTTGCACTTCTTTTTTTCCAAAATATTAAATTTACACGCATTGTGAGCAACATTATAATTTGAAATAAACATGAGCATAGATTAAAACAATACTCCCATCATATATAAATTTGTTTTCCATTGTATTCCATAGCACCACACAACCAAATCTATGGCCATAAAAAGTTGTCATACTTTCTAGATAGAAAGAGTGTTGGCATTTCTTTGTGATTTATTTTTTTGTGTTTTAATTTTAATTTTACTTGCTAGATAAAAAGGGCATTGGCATTTATTTGTTATTTATTTTTTTGGTGTTTTAAATTTAATGTTATTGGATTGGTAATTATAGTGTTGGCATTTCTTTATCATCTATTTTTGGTGTTTTAATTTTATTATTATTGGGTTGACTTGTTCTACCTTGATTTATCTCATAGAACAATTCTTTGATGCTTCTTGGTAACATACTTTCTTTGCTTTTGTTGTTATGTGTTCATTTATGTTTCCTTTCTCATGATGTGTAATTCACTTCAAGCTTCCCTATTTTCTTGGAACATGGGTCCTATTAGTTTCATAAGATAGGCATAATAGACTTAATTGATGGTTCTTGTACTTGCTCTTCTCAAGTAGTAGTTTCTTTTTCAGATACATCTTTTTCATTTTTATTTTGTTGGGTGCATGAGATTGAAGTTAAATAGAGAGTTGGCATTGCTTTGCCATCTTTTTTTGATGTTTTAATTTTAATTTTAATTTTATTGGGTTGACTTGTTCTACCTTGATTTATCTCGCAAAACAACCTTGATGCTTCTTGGTAGCATACTTGCTTTTGCTTTTATGTGTTCATTTATGTTTCCTTTTTCATTATGTATAATTAACTTCAAGCTTATATATTTTCTTGGAACATGGGTCCTATTAGTTTCATAAGATGAGGCAGAATAGAATTAATTGAAGGTTCTTGTACTTTCTCTTTTTATGTAGTAGTTTCTTTTTTAGGAACATCTTTTTCATTTTTATTTTGTTTGGTGCATGATATTGAAGCTAGTTATAGTGTTGGCATTGCTTTGCCATCTTTTTTTGGTGTTTTAATTTTAATATTATTGGGTTGATAATTAGAGTGTTGGCATTGCTTTGTCATCTATTTTTGGTGTTTAATTTTTGATGTTATTGGGTTTACTTGTTCTACCTTGATTTTTTTCATAGAACTATTGTCCAAATGCTCCAAAACACTCCGAAGAGAAGCCCTACAATTATTAGGAGCCCCTACTCGATCAAAATGTTCTATGCTGAGAATATGGGCATAGGATGTAGTGCCAAAGAACGAGGAATGATGCACCTATCAATAATGCTAGTATCATATCCCAATCTTCTAAACACATCACATTTTAATCAAGAAAATGAAAGATTTGATCAACAAAAAGGACTTCAATGAAAAATTAGATGATATCATGGCCATTGAACAACCTTGATGCTTCTTGGTAACATATTTTCCATGCTTCTATTATTATATGTTCATTTATGTTTCTTTTTTCATCATGTGTAATTCACATTGCTTCCCTATTTTGTTGGAACATGTGTGTTATTAGCTTCTTAAGACTAGGTAGAATACACTTAATTAAATGTCCTTGTACTTTCTCCTTTCAAGTAGTAGTTTATTTTTGAGATAAATCTTTTAAATTTCTATTTTGTTGGGTGGATGAGATTGAAGCTAATTAGAGTGTTGGCATTGCTTTGTCATCTACTTTTTGTGTTTTAATTTTAATATTATTTTCTTGCTAACTAGAGTGTTGACATTTCTTTGTCATCCATTTTTGGTGTTTTAATTTTAATGTTATTGGGTTGACTTTTTCTACCTTGATTTATCTTGTAGAACAACCTTGATGCTTCTTGGTAACATACTTTCCTTGTTTCTCTTGTTATATGTTCACTTATGTTTCCTTTTACAGTATGCGTAATTCACTTTGCTTCCCTATTTTCTTGGAACATGGGTCTATTAGCTTCCTAAGATGAGGTAGAATAAACTCAATTGAAGGTTCTTGTACTTGCTCTTTTCGAGTAGTAGCTTCTTTTTGAGATGTACATATTTTTCGTTTCTATTTTTTTGGGTGCATGAGATTGAAGATAATTAGAGTGTTGGCATTGCTTTGTCATATATTTTTGTTCTTTTGATTTTAGTCTTAGTGTTTTAGTTTTAATAAGGTGACATAGATATCAAATTTACTAGAATAAAAGAAGGCCTATCACTTTTCTTTTCTTTTTCTTCTTTAACTATGATTTTTAAAGAAGCATATAAATAGACCCATATATATATATATATAATATATATAATATATTATAATATATATATATATATATATATATTAGTAAATACTTTAAACCTTGAGTTGAGTTGAAGCTATGTTGAATGAATTAGAGATTTGTAGTTGAGCTGAATTAGAGATCTCTAGTTGTTTTCTTCTTGCAACTCTTGAATCTAAGAATGTAGAAACAACCTTTCTTGCTACCTAGCCTTTCGACAAATTTGTCTAAACAATAATATTTTTCACAACTTAAGAATACTTGTATAAATATATTAAATTTATTTTATTGGTTTATTTTCTTATAGGGATCAGAAAACCCATTAAACATGGTTGAAAAATGGACATTATGCATAGAAGTTTCTTTTTATCTCAATCCAGGGCAAGAAGTGATTACTTATGTGCTATGCAATATTGTGATGAACAAATTCATCCAAAGGAAAAAGAATGTACCTAGAATAAAAACAAATAATGAAGCATACTATATTGCATTGGTAGGAGGCTTAGAAAAAGCTAAGGAGTATGGATCCAATGGAATTGTAGTCTTCACCAATTCTGAACTTGTGTGCAACCAAATGAAAGGCGTGTACCAAGTTAAAAATGAGAGGTTAAAGCAACTGCATGGAGAAGAAAAAATATTGTCAGTCAATTTTAATCATTTAGCATAAGACATTGTGGTAATGTTAATAGGATGTCTAGTGATCTATTGTATGGGGCAATGCCAATCCAATATTTGTGTGTGAAAGATGAATTATTGTTAAAAAATTCTCCATCAATATTTATTGATGGAGATTATAAGATATCTTTGATATGTGTGTGTTTCTTAGTTATCAATATGTAATTTTAATGACCATGTGTTTTTTTCAATTTTATACCAAGTGTTGGTGGCTTAAGGGGGCTTGTTCCTGAGTTCATAGTTAGCTACACTAACCAACAAAACCATACACTACAGGCCCTTTCGGCAACAACCTGCGTAGTGCAAGTTGTAGATTCTCTCGAGGTAGTATTCAGCGATGCTAGAACCAGGTTTTTGCATCCAAAGGACTATGTGATGTGTTCATGTTACTTCTAAGGCTTTATTCCAACTTTTGTTAACCCTAACCCTTGAAACACAGAAATTACAATAACTTACATATAACAGACCTAAACTCTTTGTTAAATGTGCTAAACATTGACAACATCATGTAATTAACCAGATCTACCACTTTCGTGCATCGATTAAAAACTTTTCATGATAAATTACAAATAGAAAAGCGAATATACTGTAAATTCATAGGTAATCATAACAAACAAATACACAAATATTGTTCCAAGATAGCCTTTATTATGCTCAGATATTATATTACAGACTCTTTCTACCCTATGCACATAGTTGTAGGAGCGTTCCCCTTTGCCTAAGTACAGAAAAAAGACTTATCTTACTTGGATCAATTACCCATAGACTCTTAGATATCCTTCATGAATCTCTATGAATCCTTTCTATACCATCTTCTATTACAACACCATGGTCAGCGAACCATGGTTGGGTCACAAAACAACTGAAATTCTAACAAACTAAGGGGTTTGACCTTCCTAAATCCCCTTTGACTCCTAACAACCTTCACGCTCCACTCCTCAAAATGCAGAGACTTTACAATAATATCAAAATTATTTACAAAATTGACTCTAGGGTACCGTGTCCCAACAGGACACCAACACAAAGTCGTGACTTGTCCTCGAGTCACTCTACTAATGTTGCCTCAATCTTTTCTTGTAGACTGCTAAATTTTATCTCCAATACCTAAAGATCTATTGTCCCTTGCACAACAGCCTGACGAACTTCCTCAACTAAATTTTCAGGGTTCGAACCTTCAACTACAAGGCCCGTGGTTCTCTGTGTTTGCTGCATGGCCTTCAACTTTCCCTTCACCGACTCTGTCAACTGGCTGGCCTGATACACCCACGGCTATGTTCTTGAAGACATGATGGATTCCTTCTGATGTAGGTCATCAATTTCGCCTTGGATGAGCTTTCCCTCTTGTAATCTAGAGAACCTTTGCATTGGTGCTAAGGTCCACACTATTGATTTGATTTCATCAAATTGCCTCTGCTTTTTTTGGATATCCGTTTTGATTTTTTACAAATTTGGATCCTCCTGTGGTGAGGTCCACAGTTCCATGGCTTTTTCAAACAACTAGATGTAGCCTTTGAATGCAGCTTGTAGTGTAGCCATCTCTTCTTTAATAACAACCTCATGATACTCTCTAACTTTGGGAAGAGTGGTTGGCTGCAACTTAAGTTGGAGCTTAGATATATGCAGTTGTAGCTCAAAATGAACCTTACCAATTTCCTCCTTTGACGCTTTCAATGTGGAAACTAAATTATAAATCTTTTTGTGGAGGCTGCATTTGCTGGAATCTAGAGCTCAAGAACCTCATGACAGGACTGCGCTATTGCTGCTTCTAGCTGCTGACTACACACAAAAACTTCTTCTCATTCCTTAAGGGCCTCCACATTTTCCTTGAACATATGTTGGTTGTTGGTTTTTACTTCATTAATGACCAGCAATTCATGTTGTTCTTGAACCTGGAGCTCATCTGATACCCCTTGATGCAACTCATGTAATGTTTGAATAGGGAGCACCGCAAGATTTTGGATCAAATCCTTCATGTGTAATAGGCATGTCTTATCCTCTGACATCTCAATGTGTAATGACCGTTCTGGTAACTACACTATGAAAAACTGTATGGTGAGCTCTCATGTTAATGCTCATAAAATTACTCGTTTTAATCTCACTTTCTTAAGGCTCACTTGTCCAACGCTCGCTTGAATGATGCATGTTTGGTCCTGTAATTCCCTCATGCCCTGCTGCCCCTTGTCTAGTATTTTGTGGTATTGTTTTTCAATGTGGCTCCGAATATTCTCTGTTGAATCATAGACCACATCACCAACCTCGTCCAGGACCCCCTCCATGAAGACCAAAGGTGTCGTGCTTGTAGATTTGTTAGATTTTTGCTTCTTGCACAGTCCCATAGAGCTCTGTTTCTGCCTCCTTTTGACAATGAAGGGGGATTCCAAGCCTACACCCCCTTCATGTTCACCTTTTGTTTCAGCCTCTTCATTAGTGTGCTCCCTATCAGAATCGCCGAGGATAATGGTGGCCTGCAAGGTGGTGGAAATTTTCTCGTCTGGTGCTTCTATCTCTTTGGCGAGTCCTTCTGTTTGGTTGCCTCCTTCTCCTTGGCAGATGCCTCCTTCTACTGCATGGTCTTTCCCTTTGTCGCGACCTTTTCCTTCATGGAAGCCTTCTATGCTTCCTTCTTCTTCTCTTTCATTGTCGTTGTCATAGCTGTGGTTTTCCCTATTTCCTCTTCAATATCTTTACTTCTCCCTGCGCTAGCATGAGATGGGGTGAGCTAGCCGCTCGGCCATTTACTGATGACCCCCATAATTTCATCTTCAAAGACTAAGTATGGAAACTTGTGCCATGTGCATGTGGCATCTTTCTTCACACAGATATGTAGATTATGAAAATCTACCTTGAAGTTGGGAATATTGGTATATTGCACATGAAGGCAAGGTGATAATCGTGGTCGCTGGTTAATCACCATTGTTAACTTTGATTCAAACAAGACCCAAAATATTTTAGTCTCCATGACACGATCATGGTCCTTAATTCCCCACATTAAGGTGAACTTCGTGGCCTTGGGTAGATCTAGATCATGTTGTGGCAATTGGATTTCTTCTTGCATCATCTATGCCACCAATGCGATCAACAAAAGCAACCACATGTAGTGGAACACCTTACCCTTATCCTGGGATTCTCTAAAATATTCCAAGAAATCATGACATAAGTATTGAGCCCAATTGTATTGGAATCCTTTGGTGCACTGCATAGACAGAGAGACTATCGACGTTGACACTTCATCAACACACACTTTCTCATGATTTTCCAGGCCAAGATTTGTGTAAAAAACTACACCGCGCCATCTAAGATGGAACTAACTGCATAACTACATGGCTTCTTCACCAGCCTGAAGTCACTCATCATCTGATCTTCTAACTTCTTTTCCTGTGAATTTCCTACGAAATCCTCCACAGTGTCGATTCCTTGATACAACAAGAGGGTTATCCTTTGAATCAACATATCCATGATAGGGATGGGCCCTCCCAACCAAAGGCACCCGTCATGAACCAATGTTAATAATTGATGCAAATAAATAGTATTAATGATGTTGCGGTTGAAATGTGTCACCCATAACATGTTTAATAGCCCCCCTCATGTAATCCCAGCCAATCATTTCATTCGCTCAAGCAACGTGACATTTTCTTCTTCATAATATAACCTCTTCAAGGACTTGCTTGGTTCTAGTTGTGGGAACTTCACGTGATCCCCAAGGTCCTAGTACTCCATCTCTAGATACAGTATTAGGGCCAAAAGATTGCCCTAAAAAGGTACTTTTTCTGGCAGCAACAATTTTGGAGACCATGAACTTCTCTAAATCCAGGTCTTTAGGAACATTGGCTATATATTTCCTTGGCGGTATATATGGCAGTAGTTACGTTATCAGCTCATCTTCCTCTACATAAATGTCCTCAATTCCCATGGTGAGCTCTTCTTTCTCTAAATCCAGAGGTTCCATCGGCTACTTTGTTCGATCCATCTTCCCCTTTTGTCTAACCTCCGTTGATTTTTGCACATCAATTGTTGTAAGGGCACTTGTTGGGGCTTCTTTTGCTTCTTGTCTTCTATAGCGAAAGCAGATTATTTAGGTCTCAGTGATATACGCATTGTACTAAACATAGGTTGGGCTTGCTCAGGCTTAAGTCGGGTTGCATTCACTCTCTTAGTGAATTTTCCATGTTACAAATATGTGAAATTCATTAATCATGGTTGTGAAATCTTCTCCTTAATTATTTCCCACTCTTCTGCAGATATACAATAATTCTTGTGATGCAAGCTAAAGCGCAAAAGATCAAGGAAAGTTTTTAGGATGCAAAGTGTTCGAATGTGGAGAAGGATGTTGTATTTATAGCCCAATTTGAATTCAAATCCATCCACTCCCTCCAAATCCCTGTCATTAATGTGATTTTGGTGGTAGATTTCCAAAGATATGCATCTTAAATGCTCCCCCCCACTCCCATTACCAGAAAAATCATCATCCCATTAGCTAGAGTGCTTCTAATGACCACTTTTTGGCTAGTCTGCATGGGACCCACCAGTCTAGCACAACTCCTTCATCACAACTCCCCTCTGCACCTTCCCTTGATTCGTCACGTAGTCCGATCACTTCACCCAACCATCCTTTTGGTAGTGTAGTATATATTCCTACGCTCCCTTTCAACTACCTAGAGTACTAAGACTATCCCACATATATATAATCATTGTGAAAGGGTGAGATCACCCCTGTACAACTTTAATTGGATCCCATTGACCTTTCTTGGAAATAGTTCCCTATTCAGCTTCACGAGCTGAGTTATGCTTCTATTCATGATTTGATTGATAATACATGGCCCCAACCAATGCATTTGGAACTTTCTCGGAAACTTTGTGAACTTACTATTATACAGTAAAACCACATCTCCACTCTAAAAGGTGTGTTGTTTAATATGGTGATCATGCCATGACTTTTCACGATCCTTCTGCACCTACTAATGAAAACCCGCCAAGAAGCAACCTTCCTCCAACTCAACTATCTGCATGAGGCATTATTCCATGCTATCTCAATCGGCCATGTCTGTAACTACAGAAATTCACAAACTTGGTACGAAGTACTCCATCAACATCACATCTTCTTGTCCATAAACCAGTCTAAATGGTGTTTGTCTAGTCAAAATTTTGCAGGTGGTTCTATACCCCCATAAAAAAACTAGTATGTGCACATCCCAATCATTTTGTTTTTCATTACAAATCGTTGTTAAGGAATTATCTAGAATATTGTTAAAGGCTTCCACTGTTTTATTTTCTTGAGGGTGATATGACATACTCTTTTGGTGATACATTTGGAACTCTTCAAACAAGGCCACAATTGTTTTGTTCAAGAAATGTGAACCCCTATCACTCATCAAAATTTTAGGGCAACCAAATGAGACAAAATGTATTAAAAAATAAAATTTGCATTTGTAGCTGCACTTCAATCCTTCATGGGCTATGCCTCAACCCACCTGGTCATATATTCTTTTGTTTTAATAATGTATCTTTCTCCAATCTTCTTTCCTAGTGGTTGAATTGGTCCCATGAAATATATTGTCCTCTTATCAAATGCTTGTAATGTCACCTGCAGGTTCAATGGAAACTCATCGCTTCGTGATGGTTTCCTTGTTCTCTGACATACATCACATTCCTTGCAATACTCCTTGGAATCCTTATGCATAGTTGGCCACCATAATCATTCTCATAAGATTTTCTACGTAGTTCCTCTTCCTGCATAATTTCCTTTTGCAACTTATCCATGCACTTTAGCGAGGATACTTTGTCTTTCATAATCTGGGACATACCCACATAACACTTCATCCAATCCCATTTTATATGTGTCCTACAATAACAGAAAAATATGTAGCCCTAACCACCAATTATTTCTTTTGCTATGTTGTATACCTTTAAGGAGATGTACTCATAGAAAAGAACTGAATTATGTCTCCATAGAGTTCATCTGCAATGCACACAACGAAGAGATGTACATCAGGAAGTCCTTCCTCTATATTTGTAGGTTCATCACCATTCTCAATCCATGAGAGGTGATCTGGTCCAGCATTCTATCATCCTCTCTTCACAAGTACTTCAAAGTCATATTCTTGGAAGAGCAACAACCATCTACAAGTTCCCCCCTCCCAACACAGGCATGTTGACTAGGTACTTCAAAGAAGAATGGTTTGTGTACATTCTGAAGTGCACACCCAACAAATAGTGCCTAAACTTCTGGAGCGTATACACCATTGATAATATTCACACTCTGTGGTTGATTAATTCTTTTCCACTTTAGATAACATTTTGTTACCAAATGCTATTAGGTGGTCAATATCACCTGCACCTAGTTGGGTTAGCACAATTCCTGATGCTATGAAAGATGCATTTACATGTACGTTGAATTCCTTCTTCTAGTCGGGCAACACTAGAATAGGCGTTATGACCATTTTTCCTTTAGGACATCCAAACTCTTCAGGAAATCATCATCCCAGCAAAATATTGCATCCTTCTTCAGCAACGTCTCCATTGGTGCATTGATCTGCGCATATGCTTTGATGAATTTCCTATAATATCATTTATGGCCCAACAACACACACAACTATTTGAGATTCCTCAAAGGCTCCAAATTGATAATTACTGTGATTTTGGGAGGATCTACCATCAACCCATGCATACATGCAACAAGGCCCAGAAGTATCCAATATGGTACGTAGAATATGCACCTCTTCAGATTAAGAGATATCTGATACTTTCAACAAGTATCTAGCATGAGTCGAAGACTCGAAACATGTCTGTTTACTAACCCAGAAATTATCCAATCATCAAATTAAACCTCCAAAAAATTATGAATAAATTATTTGAAAGTTGTGACTACCACTCTAGAGAATATTACAAGGGTGTTCTTAAGTCCAAAGGGCATAACTTTATACTAAAAACAACCCCATTCAATAGCAAAGGTGGTCTTATGCTGATCCTCCAGCACAATTTTGGTCTAATGATACCTTGAGAACACATGAGTGAACAAATAGGCTTCCTGGCCTCCAACATTTTCCAACACTTCATTTGTGAATGGTGTAGGAAATGGGTCATTGACACAAGCATCATTTAGCTTTCTTAGATGTACACAGATCCAAATTTCACCCTTCGTCTTCTTTTCCTAAACCACCATAGGAGTAACCTAATATGATTCCTCGATGGGTTCAATAATCCCAGTTTTCAGCATCTTATCCAATTCTTCATGCACTTTTTCCTTATACTTAGGATTCAACTAGTATGGGTGTTGATTCACTGCCTTCACATCTAACTTCAGAGTCATCTTCATGATGCCTAGATAAACTATTATCCTCTTTAGATTTGAGAATTTGGTGGGAAATAAGTCCTAATATTCCTGCAATAACTCTGCGGCTTTGTCCATTGTGTCCTTGTCCCAATAGTCACCTATGTTTACAAACTTTGGCTGTGATTCCAACCCAATATTCACCTTCTTGGTCTTTAGGGGCTTTTAGATATCAGGGACTTTCATCTTAGGCCTTTCCACTTCGCTTTTTCCTTCTAAATCAATCAAAAACACCTTTTGACTGTTGTTCCAAACTGAAGTGAACTATTGTGATGAGGTTGCCTAGTTAGTGCTTCCAACAACCACTTGTCAACCCACTCATTCACCCTCAACAAGCCTCCTAAAGTTGTGACATAGTCTCCCTTCCATGTTATTGTCACACACTAGAATATAGGGCTAAAACCAACCCCTATACTCACCCAACAACCCACTATTTGGGGCTCGTCCTACCCGCAATATTTCCTATGCAATATGCTGCCCAAAACAACGATGAATATTACTAAAAACAATCTCACAACCAACCTAGAAGTAGCATCCTTTAATGTGACCTCACTGATGGTTCATTTGTAGTTCGAAAGAGTCATGAGAATGACCCTAACACCCTTTCTTTCCTCATTGAAGTTTTCCTAGCCTACTGCCCTAAACTAGAGACCCTTATTTTCCTTGAACAAGCTTCCTTCTCCTTCTACACTACATTGCATTTCTATTTTGGAAGTGTATAAATGATCCTCACAAACCTCATATTTATACACAAACATGAGGGCTAAATGTGGTTTCAACAAGTATAATTTTGACAGAAGTCAACCTTCTCATTTCTCCAAAACTAATACACAACCACATATATTAACTTCATAAATTCATAACTGCATTTGTACAACTTAGAATTGGATGAAATTCACTGCGTCAGATTCATCTCGACGAGATATATGACTCCCATCCATCACATGTCAAAATACTCTCATGGTTTTAGACCAAATCATTATGGGAAGAAAACCCCATCGTTGGGTTCCAAGGCCATAAGTGATTCTTGTGGCAATTTTCCCTCCAAACCCCCAACTCGAGGGCTTGGAGTATCTCCCGAGCTACTAAAAAATAGACACTTCCTATTAGCGAGGGAGGTACTTGCAAGATTAGGGAGTAACTCATCATCATCATCACTACTCACAACACTCACCCAACTCTTGGCGTTAACCAATGTAGTGATCACAGAAGCATGAACTATGCCTCTTTCAGAAGTGTCACTATCACTGGAAGCATCTTACTTCTTCGTCTTCTCCTGTATCACTTTCAGATCCCTCCATGATTCGTTCTTTCTAGATGTGGAAGTGCACTTTCTTCCAACTAACCAAGTTCTCTTCTTCAGTTGTAAAGTTTCCCTATGAGTCTGCAAGCTCCTGTTAGAAATCAACTCCCTCCTAGTCTTTGGAGCTTGGACTTTGTCCTCTGAATCATGCACCTCTAACAGATTATCTAAAACCTAAACCTCCAACTGCTCCTCTGGAACTTTCACTTGCTCCTTTATCTTCTTCCCATGATCTGTAAACTTGCCCATCGTCCTATATAGACCATGCACTCTAACTCCAAGCACAATTCTATCGAAGCTAGAGCCTCTAGGACTTAGTGTTTCCTTCCCATCCTAGAACAAGACCTCAAACCCCTTCTTTTGTATCGTTGAGATAGATATCATGCTATATCTAAGTCCTGGTACAAATAGTACATCCTAGAATCACATTACACATCATGTTTCCATCCTCAATGGCACAACTCCCGATCCTCGGATTTCCTTCAGACCCTTCTTGCCCAATACCATGTGCAAATTCGAGTACCATTTAGCTAGAGTCTCAAAGAGTTCCTATTACCATGTCATATGTTTCGTCGCACCACTATCCACATAGCATCCATCCTCATCTATAGTAACCTATGAAAAATGACAGATAATACAAAATTCCACCCCCTCCATTCTCCTGGCGAGAACATCTATCTCAATAGAAATGGTAACAATGATGGCCTACTTTCCTTTCTTCTTCTCATCATCTCCCTTCTTCTTCATCAAACATCTCAATGAAAAATGACCCATCTCCCCATTGTTGAAACACTTAACTTTATTCAAGTCCTTCTTCTGATTACTCTTCATTTGTGCTGCAAGTGCCATGTCATCCTCTGAATCCTTGTTCTTCAGATGAAGATCATTGTCTCACATTTATTCCTGAATGAAGTCATCCCATAGCCTATTCTAGTCTAGGAAGGGGCTTCCATTCCTTGGTGAACCATTTGAAGTTCATCCTCACCATATCATTTTCTGAAATAGTCACACCGATGATAGAACACTCATATTTTACTTGAGAAAATCTTGTTAGATACGAAGTTACTCCTACATCCTATATCATCTTGGTGGACTTCAACTTATCCTCCAATACTAGTACCCAGTTCTCATTATTATTTTAGAACAAATTCTTAAGAGCCATCCACATATGATATGTAGTGTTCTTCTCGGACAAATGAGGTATTAGGGGATCATTTGCACCATCAAGGATGATAAATCTTGCCCTTCTATCCAAATCCTCATACACCTCTAGCTCCTTTGGGTTTATTGGCTTCTTAATGGATTTATTGGACAAATCCTAGATCATGTTGACTTGCAAGACCAACTTGATCCTTTCCTTCCATGGACTATGGTTGGAAAACCCCTCCAACCTGTCCTCATACTCAATTCCATCCTGTAACTTCACCATTGCCACACAAAATGTGACTAAATCCCTATTAATATGTACTTTTTTGTGCACAACTCTGATTCATTGACTTCCAAAGTAGCTCAAACACACTCTAATACCATGTTGAATTTCCATGAATTTGGGTGTAGCTTAGAATCTTAGAATCTTTGATGCTACCAAACCAAGAATCTCAATAAAACTAATTTGCAAAATGGAAAATATAAAGAACTAAATCACATATGGACAAGTATACACAATTTTTAACAAATATTATACAATAACGTACAACCCAATCTTCATTATATTAAACAAATCTAAATAATACAACATTATATGTTATACAATATACAGTGACAATCACACTGCGCAGATTCTATGTTGTATCTTGTCATGTCCATCCTTCACTTTTGTACTTCTCTCTAGATTCCCCTTAGTCCTTCAAAGGACAACACATAAAGACTCTAGGAGGGTTGCCTCCTAACACTACTACTTGTCGATTCTGCTGTAATGTACATGGGCTGATCCAATTTTCTCTTCTAGACTCGACAATCCTTGAGCTCCAATCTTCCAATCTAGCTGTCACTTTTGACCACCAAAGTGCTATACATTAGGCTAAAAAATTCACCAAATCATGCACCAAACAACATCCTTCTTTTATGCTACTCTAGGCTACTTTGGGCTATCAACATGTCCCCCGTAAAAAACTGACGATTCCCAAATCATTACTGTGAAATCTACCCCTTGTTGATGTCTTCTATCATCCAAATCAAATTCAACTCGTAGCTTCCACAGGATGTAACAATTATCCCATCCAAATTGATCTGATACTATGATTCAACATAAGGAAAAACTCAGTCAAACACACCTTGTGACTGGTGGTCCAAGAAGAATTGAAATGTTATGATGAGGCTCCCTAGTTAAAGCTTCCAATAGCCCCACTTGTCAGCCCACTCATTCAGCCTACATAAGCCTTCTACAACTGCAGAATAGTCTCCCTTCCTTACTACTTTCACACCCTAGAATATAGGGCTAAAACCATCCCCTATACCTACCCAACAACCCACTATTTGGGGCTTGGCATACCTGCAATGTTCCTTGTGCAATCTGTCTCCCAAAACTGTTATGAATCTTGCCACAAATACCCTCACAAATATCCTAGAAATAGTCTCCTTTAATGCAGCCTCAGTGATGGTTCATTTTCACTTAAAAAAAATCATGAGAATGACCCTAACATCCTTTGCTTCCTCACTGAAGTTTCCTTAACATGATTCCCTAAAATAGATACCCTTCTCTTCCTTAAGCATGCTTCCTTCTTCTTCTATATTTCCTTGTATTTCTCTTTTGGATGTGTAGAAATTATTCTCACACACCTCATATTTATACATAAACATGAGGGTTGCATGTGGTGTTAACAATTCTAATTTGGACACAAGACGACCTGTTGATTTCTCCCAAATTAATCCACAACCACATATATGAGCTTCAAAAGTTCATAAATCCATTTCTACAACTTAGAATCAAAGGATATTTCTTGTGTCAGATTCGTCTCGATGAGAGATATCATCCTCATCCATCACATATCAAAATGTTTTCATGAGTTTGGCCCAAATCATGATGGGTGAAAACCAAAACCTTGGGTTCCAAGCCCACAAGTGACTCTTGTGGCACTTTTCCTTCCAACCCTCAAACCCTAGGGCTTAAAGTACCTCCCAAGCTACTAAAAAATCAACAAGTGGGAGAGATGGAATTGGGGAGGGAGAAAAAAAGGGGAGCTGTTACACTGAAATTTGTCACCATGACTATCTGCAGTTAATATGGCTCCATCAATAGTCATATTATCCTCATTGTCAAGCCTAATACCTCTACTCTTCATGTCAAACTTCAAAAAGAGAGAAAGTCACTAAAAAACATGTTTATCTCTGGGTACGCAGATTCTCTCTACCTTGCCTGCGTGTACGCATCCCAAACTCATTGTACCTACGTAATTGTACGCTCTGTAAGCCAAAGGATGGGTGCGTACCCCTGTAAAGGTCAAAAGGCGCGAGTTTCATCTTAAAAAAGTTACTTGTGGTCACTTCTAGAGCCTTCTAGAAGAGTGTTTGACGTGTATTGAGCGCCTCCAGATGGTTCATGCATCCCAATGATAGAGGAACTTATCCCATCAAGAGAGGAGTTACCCCATCCAAAAGAGGGAGTATCCCATTGATGTTGGAACTGAATAACTTCCTCTAGAACACTATAAATACAGGCATTGGGCCAGAGGAGGGGGAGGTTGAAAGCTGAACATTCCAAAGGGTAGATGCTGCTGGAATTAGGACTTCCTTGTAGAAGCTTGTGAGGAGAGATTACCATCCTTTCTTGTTTCATTTGGAAGTGGGTGAGCTTAACAAAGTAAAGGAAAACTCTTGCTGGACCCTGGGAGGAACTTGCACAACACCAAGGCTCAGGTTGTAATGGTTTCTTTTGTTTCCTATTAATACAAATAAGTCCATTCTTCTCAACAATTTGTTATTAATGAGTTGTTTCATATACCCCTTGGTCTATATGTTGAATATGTTTTATTTTATGAGATATTCAGGTGCTATGTAATCGTT
>APFE030562671.1:0-96391 GCA_000404065.3 Pinus taeda
CTGCAGTGTAGCATTGTTTGATTGTTGCTAGACCCCTTTTGGGCTAGTAGGGATCGCCTCTATCCGTAGAGGGGATTTACCTCTCCAACAAGTAGTTAGCCTCCTTCTAGTCAATAGAAGATTCGTTTGAAAAACCCTAGTGGTCTATCACCCCAACTGAGAAGTGACAATAGTAGATTGTTGCATCTGTTGTGCATATAGTGTTGTCACCTCCGAGTTTTTACGAACCCCAGGTTGATAAAGTAAATTTGGTCACTGATGAGCCCCAGAAATGGGTAATTATATGGGCTCATTCATCCTCCTAATTCGACATAATCCACCATTCTCATTAGTTTATTGCATGTTTTTTATTATATTTATGCTAATAGAGTGAATTGGGTTAGTCATTATGCCAAAAATTCTAATGTGTGCTTTATGCAAATTTTTGGTCAATTTTGAGACAAAATCAAAGGTTTAATGAGCACTTGGCAGCCAACTTCATGGAAGAACAAGGGAGAGGATTTGTAGTAGAAAGACATCATCACACAAGGAAACAAGGGTTTCCTATAAATGGGGGAAGTGCAGGAGGCACTAGGATTTTTAGACCTGGTCAGGGAAATCTCAACAGAGTAATTTTTCTCTCTCTTCTCTTCTCTCTTAGGCCTTCCCATTTAAGCCTTTTTATACTTCTCCCAAAGTAGTTTTTTAGTTGGGAATTCGTTGGGAACAGTTGGGCCATGGGCACTAATAGTTAATCAACAGGTGAAACCCGTGATCTCTACCCGAAATTAAGGAGATTTAATTTTTTAAAGTGTTTTAAGACATATACGCGGGTTGGGTATACACAGAACCGCGTACACACGCATTTAGCTTAGGGCAATGTCGCGTATAGGGAATAAAACACTTTTTTTTAAATTTTGGACCAGGTCTGGAAGGAGGGGTTGCCCTAGGCCATGAGTGCAGCATCACAAACCTCAAGAGTGATATTTGGAGCTATAATAGTAGGAAGGTGTCCCCTTCATTTATGAGCCCTTACCTCAAATTCTCTATCAAAAATTTGGAGCACAAAGCCAAAGGGAAGCCAAGCAAATCAAATAGGATTGTTGTTATCTTCAATTGCAGGAAGCCGAGTTCCTTAATTTTAGGAGGACTGTTGGAGGTACCCATTTGTATAAATAAGAAGGCTTAGGGCCTCAGTTTTATTAGTTAGATTTTAGTCAGTAGGTTAGTCATTTTGTTAGTCTATTTTCACACTTTAGTGCAACTCTGTATCAACACTTTTTCGAGCTTCTTCTTGTAGACAGTTCTTGGGATGTAACTATTATTTTTTTGATCAATGAAGATGAATCCAACCTTGCACCAGCTCTGATCTTTCTTAGGAGGTTGTAGCTCTTGGGGTTGGGCCCAACCCAAGTGCTAGTACCTCCTTTGTGTACTTTTATGTGTTTTTCTTGCATTCATAGAATAATTTCTGTTATTTAGGTTAAGATCTTGCTTTGTTACTTAGGTTGTTTTTTATGATCAAGATAACTTTTCATGCTTCAGGTTGATTTGACAATTTGGTAACATAAAAGATCTTCAAAAAGGCCATCAAGCAGTCATTAATCTCATCTCTCCCTCCTTGGGACCATGAGCTGAGACCAAGGCATACTTGCTGCCACAAAAACATTGTTTTTGCCTTCCAATGCAATTTCTAGTGTTAGATTTTAAGTTGGAAAAAGTTGATATCAGTTGTGGTTTCATGCTTAGATCTATTCTTGCTCAGTTTCCATAGCCTTCTTACATAAATTCTTGTCCATCAAGTTTTGTTCAGCACTTTTCTGGTTTTTAGGTCAGATTAGGTCAAAATAGATAGATCTCTGGTTTTTCTAGTCCTTGTTCGATCAATTTTGGAAAATAGTGTGCAGAGCATGTGTAATACATCCCTACCTACCCTTCCTCCATCATACAACCTATTCCAGCCCCTAATCCAAGATTCCTTCCCTTCATTTGCCACACTTTCCCAATTTGCCCTAATTTCTACATTCTTGTGCAACATTGCTCTCTCCATCCTTGAACAAATCCAACCACTTTCATCACTCCTTAGCTTCATTTACAAGGTCCTAGACCCCTTAAAATCCTTATCCATCCTTCATTTCCACTTTCCCACTGTTTTTCCTCCATCAACCCTCTAAAATCCTCTTTCGGCCTATTCTTGTAGAACTTCCTGTAGAACCCCTGCAGCTTCCTGTAGAAGTTCACGTGAGCAGTTTTTCGAGATCTGATCACTATGTAATTCTCCAGAAGGGTGCTAGGGACCCCTTAGGCCCTCTTCCCACCTTCCCAACCTCCTGCAAGCGCCCACTCCATTTCCTTTCACCAATAAACCCCTACACAGTCAAAAATAGTTAAAGCACATGCATAATAATTATACAAAATTACTCAAAAATACAAAAAGATGGTTATTCCACATTTTCCTTCGGAAATAGCTTAAGTACATGCATTTCATATTTACAGTAGTCCAAGGCATCCATTTCAGTAGTTTCCTCTCTTTTTCTTGCAAAGGTAGGGTTAATGGGTAAAACTAGGGTTTGTGTTTCCTTTTAACTTTCATCTTCTTTCTGCAAGTAGAATAGCCCTTTTGAGATTAGATTTCTTCCATCATGATTAAAAGCTTCTTCTGAGAACTCATAGAAGTTCGCTTGAGCTCCTAGTGAACTTGTGCCTGCTGATCAAGTGACAACCTGTAGTAAGAGCTAGTACTTGTGTATACAGCACTGTCGCTTCCAAGTTTGTTACGAACTACCGGGTTGATAAAAGTAAAAAAGGAGTCCCAGGAGTTGCAACATAATTGTTGCAATACTGGAGCCCACCATATTTTTGGCGCCGTTGCCGGGGAAGCGTCAGAGTATTTTGTGATTACTTCTTTTCTTCTATTTTCTACTACAACCTTCTACTAAGTAGTTTATTTCAGGAAGCGTAGATTAGACATTTCCTGCTTTCATTTTAATTCCGCAATTTCATTTCAGCATGCATAGATTATACATTTCCTACTTTCATTTCAATTCCACAATTTCATTTCAGCAAGCGTAGATTAGCTATTTCCTGCTTTCATTCAATTCTGCAATTTCATTTCAGCAAAATAGATTAGTCCTTTCCTGCTTTCATTTCAATTATGCATTTTCAATTCAACAAGATATATTTTAGTTAGTTGCAACTTGTTGTTCAATACATTTCAGTTTTTTCAGGTACAAGCAGAAAAAAGAAACAAAAAAGCACCCAAAAAAGATTTCCTTTCATGCCTTGTAGGAGTAGAGATAATTCATAAAAATGCTTGCACAACGCCCCCACTACTTCACACAACCAACCTTCTCTCTTCTTCGATGGTTGTAATTAAGAAGAACCCTTAGGTGGACAGCAAGAAATATTTGAAGAACCTATAGGGGAGAAGAAGAAGAAAACATTCCTTTGGAGCCAATGGCTAAAAATAGAAATGTTGGGAGTAGTACCTTTTCTTCCAACTCATCCATTGAAGGTGAAATTGGAAACATATGGGAATATTTCAAGAGCGAGATGAGGCAGATGGTTGCCATGCATATCAAAAGATATCGAGAGGAAGTAGAGAGGGCTTTGGCCATCTTTTGTCCCAGGTGCACTAGAAATCATCCTAGGAACGAATGTCCATTGCACTCCATAGAAGTGTGTTTTGTATATGAAGAAGACCATCCTACGAATCAGTGTCGTTCCTTGCCCAGAATTAAAGTTGCATATCAGAGGGCCAAAGGAGCCACTGAATCACTCTATTTCATAAACCAAAGGAGGCCACATGGACCCAGACCATACCAGCAGGGGATGCATGGGACATCTCAGGCATACTACAACCCCAACCAAGTCACATTCATACCTTCTTGGGGCCCCCCTACTCATCCTTTCTGGTCCACACCCCCTCCTTGGTCATATCTTCCTCAATATCATGCTCAACCAGCTACTCATCCATTTCACCCCTATGCTTAGCCACAGCCTCAGTGGAATGCACCTCATCAGGGGTGGAGGCCCCAGTACAACTCTCCTCTCGCTCCTTTGCCTCCACCACCTGCTCAACCACAACCATCGCCTCCTGCTCCACCAAGACAGCCCCAAATGTCTACTCAACCGAACCTGAACCCAAATAATAGGTAGGCTCAGCAAGTACATAGTGGGAAACCACCTGCCCAACCACAACCACATCCACATCCATCTCAAATATGCACCCCCACTCAACTACCCGTACCACCATTTCCAAACCCGCACATTGGAGTAGCTCAACCCAGTTACAATGCTGAGGCACAACATTTCCAAACAAATCCTTTTGAGCTCAATGATATTCATCATAGCTCAGGAAGAGTATTACAAAAAAGAGATTATATTGACGGCATTGAAGGACCACATCCAGCAAAAGAAGATTCAAAAGAGGAGATCAAAGAACCATGGGTTGCACTTGATGAAGAGAAGACATCAGAACCAGAGATCGAGAGAGCTTCCTCATGGTTACCATCAAATCCTCCATGTATTCAAGAGAAAAATCAGAAAAAAGAGGAAGATGAGAAGATCATGGTAGAAGCTGACATGAAGAATGATCTAGATTAGCAAAAGGACCAAGGATATCAGAGCTATATTGAGATATGGTTCTAGATAGTCACTAAGTTGCAGCAGTACTCTCTTCCTCATCTATGCTTGATCCCTTCAAAGTCAAATCATTTGGTCTCTAAAATCCGGATACCTGTCCAAGCATGCACTTCAAGCCTCCACATCATTTTGTCTATCATCTCGATGTGCACATGGCTCCATTGGAAGTATTCTTATACTTGAAAATGATTTTGTTTTTCAGGTAGGGTAGGGTAGAAAAAAAAAAAAAATGAAAATAAGAGGAAAATAAAAATCTAAGGTGAAAACCTCCTCGGAGGCGCCTCAGATTGGCTCATTGATTGAAAACCTCCATGAGGTGGTCAATGGGTTGGAAATAAGAGAAACAAAAAAGAGAATAATATCCCTGGTTGAAAACCTCCCTTGGAGGCACCCAGGGCAGGCAATTATGGTGAAAACCTCCTTGAGGCGCCCTAGTTGTTTTCAAAAAAAAAATGAATTTCCAATTGTATTGCAGGTTTGCAGAACTTTAGGAAGGAACAGCAGGTGCCAAGAAAGCTATGAAACCAATAACAGCACCTATCCTACCTTCCCTCACCCTTTTCCATCATTTTTTACATTCTTTCCACCTCATTGTGCTTCTTTTCCGAAAACTGTGTTTTCTACAGGAGGATCCTGTAGAAATTATAGAGAGATAGAAATGGACTTCAAAAGCAGTTTGAGGAACAGGGAAACTTCATAAAGGGTTCATAAATCCTCCTGCAGTCTCCAAACCCCTCTTCCATCATTTCCATGCTTGCATCACACCCCAAGCTCATTTTTCCTAGTGTCCAAAAAACTGCAGAATGCTCTGATACAAAAATACATGGAGCAGAAATTTGCTTTTTCCCTAACTTGAAAACCGTGCATTCATTTAAAAAAAATTTACATGGGGAGTTGTATAGGGATGATGGCAACATGTCCAAGCGATTTCAGCCAATTCCAGTGCGCGGTTTCTAAGAAATCAGCCTCCATCACCTTCAACCATTTTTGTATTTTCTCCATATCCGTGCATCCATTTAAAAAATTGTTTCATGGGGAGATGCATGTGGATGATAGTAACCTACCCAAGAAATTTCAGCCACTTCTAGTGCACAGTGTCCGAGAAATTGACCTTTTTCACCTTCAGCCATTTTTCGTTTTTCTAGAAATTTGTGCATCCATTACCACAATTTTTCTATGGGAAGTGCATAATGATGATAAAAACATGCTCAGAAAGTTTCAAGTCAATCTAGTCTATCGTTTGGGAACTATGGACGAAACAAGTCGTTGTCCTGCAAAAATCCAGCATCAGCGGCATGAGGGTGCAAATTTGAAGGTTGGAACAAACTCCTGTAGCTCAGATCCAGCCAGAGGATACCTACACAAGAAAAATAGCCACACATCAGGCAGCAAAAAGCATATAGAAGAATGGATACAGGAATGCAACAACAAAAGAACCAAGAAACACGCACATTTCGACTTATATGTAAGTGTCTAAACCAGTTCCTCTATTTGCATCTGTATGATTCAAAACTTCATGAACAAATGAAATGGTTGGATTAAGCCAAAAATCTGACTAGTTAACTCGACACCCTCAGCTGGTTCGATTGCACTCATCCGGAGATCACTCAGCACATGTGTATAGTCAACTCACGAGAAATTTAAAAACAGGTAGTGGCAGTTGTTTTGAACTCCAGCACAACTGATGTCAAGTGATTAATAGGCAAAGAACATACTATTCATAATAACACTACAGTGGGGACCAACGATCTGCATGGGGCCAACGTGCACTTGGCCAGCTCACCCTCCATCAACGAAAGTCTCCATAAATAGCCAATCGAACTCATCCTTGAAATACTCTCACCATTGTTGTTTCCATTTTATCATCATCCCCATAGCTACAAAAGGCTCATACCACCTCCATAGCAGCGAACCAGTCGTTCTCTGCCATTTTTCTAAACCCTCCTGCTTATCGGAATTCTACAGGAGGCTGTAATAGTTCTACAGGAGCAGGAACAATGTCTACTGGAAGGTTTCTACAGGAAAGGCAGAGAACAACTCTGCAGAAAGAAAACCCGATATTTTCATCAAAATTCAAACTTGAAACGAGGTAGGCTCGGGAAAACTTCTCTGTGCATGATTTGTTTATGTAAGGTGGTGAATTGAACACAACATTAGATTGAACAATGAGAGTAAAAGTTTGCCTATGCATTGAGAAAAAAGTGAAAGTCTACCTACATATTTCACTGAGTTTACCCAATTTTTTTTCTCTGCATCTGAAATCTCCTCATCATTTTTTTGTTCTCCTGTAAGGAAAATACATGCAACTGTGGAAGCTAGCCTGTGTGAAAAAAAAACGAATTTGCATATCTATCT
The DNA here is from genome assembly GCA_000404065.3 of Pinus taeda. Classification (NCBI taxonomy): domain Eukaryota; kingdom Viridiplantae; phylum Streptophyta; class Pinopsida; order Pinales; family Pinaceae; genus Pinus; species Pinus taeda. The sequence continues at coordinate 6,979 of APFE030562671.1, forward strand.
ACTCACTGAAAAGAACCTGTGTCTTTATCCTCTGTTCTGTTAAAAAAAAAAAAAAATCAAAAGCAGAGAGTCAAATTCAGAATAACAACAGTTTAAAACAAGGGAATTATTGCAATTTGATGTTGTAAGAAGAAGCACGCGAGAAATTCCTCCTTTGATCTCAGAAAAAAACCGAATTCAACTATCCTCTGCTTCAGTGATTGACTGTGCTTTTTTCCCACCTGAGCATTTTCTTTTCTGGTTAAAACACAAACTCAACACTATGCAAGGAGTATTCATGAGGAAAGAACCCTTAAACTCTAGCAAATTGTATGAGCACCATAAGGTGGTGGACCTTTTCACAAGGGAAAATTGGATATCCTTCTTTGATAGAATTCATGGTTATGATGAGGAGGTGACTGAAGAGTTTTTGATGTCCCTAAGACCACATTCGAAGACACATGCCACAGTTAGTTTTAGGGGTTTGACCCTAGAACTTACCCCTGATTTCATTAGTAGAATTACCTGTTTACCATTGGGGCTCCCTTGGAGCAAAGAGGAGAAGCCATTTGGACAAGTGGCTAAGAAAACATTTTTTTTGCCTGAGGAACATCCTGTAGAAGACAAAAACAGGGTTAGAAGGACAAGCTTGCCTCCTTTCTAGAGTGAAGTCAATTATCAAATAATGAAATATATCACATGTGAAGGTAGGTTTAGCATCATCTATGGTTATCATTTCAGGTTGCTACATGAATTGAGGTATGGGATGGACTTGCCTCCAGCTAAAAAACTCAGCATCCCATATTTCCTCCTTCAGTCTTTAATTGAATGTGGTACAAAGCTAAATGCAGGAGTCCCAGATCAGTTATCCCACCATGGAATCATCAAACTATTGGTGGAAGATGCTTTACACACCTATAATTTCCCCATAGCTTGGGAAATCTTCAGAAATATGTCGAGGGATGATAACATCAAAACTCTGGCTGAGAATATCATCCCATCCAGCAGTGATGAGGGAGAGCAAACTGAAGAAATTGAGAAGAACATTGATGAGGGAGCACAAGGCATTCAAGCAAAGGGCAAAACAGAGGAAGAACAGAACTGTTGAGCCTAAGATAGAAAAGGAGAAAACAACAAAAGCAGAGAAGGGAAAAAGGACAAAGATTGGCAAGAAAAAGGCCAAGAAAGCCCAAAAGAAGACTGCCATAGTGAAGGTAAGCACCCAACAAGAGTAAGAACAGACACACCCTGAGATATCAGTGACACAAGAAGAAACAGGGGGCATAAAGATTTCTACAGGAAGTGAAGGAAAAGAACAGTAAAAAGAGAAATCCCCTGAAATGTTGGCAAGGGAAGCAACAACTGTGCTTGCTGCATTAAGCACACCTACAAAACAAAAAGGAAGAATAAAAAGGCAGGCCTCCATGTATTTCAAGGCTAGGAAAAGCACAAGAATTCAAACAAGTAGAATAGGAGGAGCAGTGGAAGGACATGGACAAGAAGGCAGAATTTTATGGTATACATGAGTAGACCACATCAGAAGCTTGGGATGATAAGGAGGCCACCAAAACCATCAAGACTGAAGAGTTAGATTATTTGCTCAGAGGATGAGCAACACCTTCAGTAGGGGGTGATGATGAGCCCCAGAAATGGGTATTTATATGTGCTCATTCAACCTCCTAATTCGACTTAATCCACCATTCTCATTAGTTTATTGCATGTTTTTTATTATATTTATGCTAATAGAGTGAATTGGGTTAGTCATTATGCCAAAAAGTCTAATGTGTGCTTTATGCAAATTTTTGGTTAATTTTGAGACAAAATCAAAGGTTTAATGAGTGGGGTTGCTTTCAATATACTATCATGTCATTTGGATTGAAGAATCCGCCGGCCATCTTTCGTGCGTGGTTGTTGCGGTATTTAAGGAATATATTCACAAGTTCTTGGAGGTTTATTTTGATGAATGGACTATACTTGGGCTAGTTAAGCACCATGTAGTGAGCTTGCGCTTGATGTTGGATACCTATCGAAGATAGAAAATCGCGCTCAACCTCAAGAAGTGTCTATTTCTCGTTCTTTTTGGGAACCTATTGGGGCACATGGTTTGCATACAAGGGCTAATGGTAGACCCCATGAAGATCATGGTGATTCTGAGCTTGGAAGCACCAAGAAGTGGGAAATAGCTACATGCTACTCTGGAACATATGGGGTATTACAGAAAGTTTATCAAAGGCTATGCCCAGATCACCACACCGATGGAAAAATTGTTGAAGAAGGATGGCACATTTCGCTGGAACGATGACTATAAGAAAAGCTTGGATGTATTGAAAAAAAATATGGTTACTGCGCCGATTCTTGTCTTCCCGAACTGGAAGAAAGAGTTTCATGTCTATGTTGATCCAATGTGTATAGCGTTGGGGGTAGTACTAACACAGGATGGCGGAGAAGGCTTGGACCACCCTATCACGTTTGCAAGTCACAGATTATCCAAAGCAGAGAAGAACTATTCCACCACTGAGTGTGAGGGGCTAGCGATGGTATATGTGCTCCAGAAATATCTACATTACTTGCTAGGAGTCCACTTTAAGATGTATATAGACCATTCCATGCTAAAGTACCTGGTTAATAAGTCCATGTTGGGGGGGCGCATCTGTAGATGGATTTTATTATTCCAAGAATAAGATTTTAAGGTTGTTGTGAAGCCTGGAGGATTGAATGTGGGACCAGATCACTTGTCGCGCATCGAGACAGGGGAGGAACCTACTAGTTTGGAGGAAGGATTACGCGATGCGCAACTCTTTGCTGTGCATGTAGCAGATGGACATTTTGAAGATATAATACACTTTCTAACAACTGGAACTGCACCGGAAAGATACTCTGTCCAACAAAATAAGGCATTAGTGGTATGCGTGACAGATTTTTCTGTCATTACTGGGCATTTATACAAGATGGGGAATGATGAAATATTGCGAAGATATCTACCTAAATTTGGACGATGCAGCATCCTCATGGACACTCATGGGGGCGCTGTAGGAGGACATTATGCAGGAAGAGAAACCGCACAGAATATTCTACGCGCAGGGTTGTGGTGGCCAACCCTTCATCAGGATTCAAAAGCATATTACAAGGTGTGTGACGTATGTCAGAGAACGAGTGGGCCATAGCAAAGGGACAAGATGCCTTTGAATCCACAAACAACGTTGTAGCCCTTAGAAAAGTGGGCAATAGATTTTGTAGTACCCTTTCAGCCTCAAGGGAAGACAGGCGTGAGGTATATTATCACTGCGACGAAGTATTTGACTCATTAGGAAGAAGCGTAGTATGTGAAGGATTGCACAGGTGAGACTGCCATGAAGTTTCTCTTTGAGCATGTATTGACACAATTTGGATGCCCGAAGATCTTGATGAGTGATCGTGGTACGCACTTTCTGAATGAAACGATCATCTCACTAACGAAAGAGTTTTAGGTGTATCATCAAAAGAGTACACGTTATCACCCACAGGCTAACGAGATAGTAGAAGCAGTCGACAAAGTACTGGAAACCTCAGTGACCAAGGTATGAAATGCATAGCGAAGTGATTGGGATCTATGCATACCTACAGTATTATGGGCTTATCGAACGACATGCAAGAAGCTGACGGGACAAACACCTTTTGGCTTGTATATGGAGTGGAAGCCGTAATTCCTATGGAATACATTATTCCTAGTCTAAGCATAGCAGCGCTCAAGGGTATCACAGATTGTGAAACCCTAGAGGAGAGGCTCACGTAGCTAGATGAGCTCGAAAAAGAATGATTTTTGGTTGGATTTCACCACCGGGTCCAAAAGCAGCGCGAAAAGGCATGGCACGATCAACATATTAAGCTGCGCACCTCTAAGGTCAATGATTTGGTGTTGTTGTATGATAATAAGTTTGATAAATTTCCAGGGAAACTCAAAATGCTTTAGCTGGGGTCGTATGTTATTAAGGAGATTACCGACTGTGACGTGGTTCAGTTGGTTAAGCTGAATGGAGATCCCTTCCCAGGAAAAGTGAATGGAAATCATCTGAAGCCATACATAGGTGGTATGGCCATCTGACTAGCCAGCCGAAGCACAGTCTTAGTGCTCCACATAGTTGAAAGGAGGCACGGGACTATAAGCTACTCTTCTCGAGAACTGCGCGATGTGAGGACTGCACGCAGTAGCGAAGTTTCACAGGGTCCACGACAGCGCAAAGATAGTTGCATTGGTGCACAGGTCTGCCGGACAGTGACCATTAAAGTCACTATTCATGATTTGATGGTTGGTTTCAAGCCAAATGGAGCGGGCAACAAGCATTTAAGGCGAATTTTATTGGAAAGATTCTTAAAAGTCTGCAGCCAATATAGAATTAATGGACCAAATGTGGGGGGAACGATCGAATTCAAATTCAAAAGGCCTTATAAATTACAAGTGGTTTTCCAGCGACCAACACTTACCATTTTGAAAACTGAGTTGTTGCACTATCAACTGTGTATGGACATTTCGAACTTTGAGGCTTTGAGAGTAAGTTCAGTGTTTGAAACATTGTTGAAGGAGACACGGGACCTCCTTACTAGAATGATGTCAGCACCCGAAGAAACCATGGACATAGGAGTACTGCCAGCTAAGGAAGCTACACAGGAAATTGCAGAAGTGGAAGCCCCAAAGAGTGTCAAAATAATTGTTGAGGTCCCTAAATCAACGCGAACACGGAGACCCAAGAAGGATAAACATGCCATGATCCCGGTGTGTTTCTCACCCCGAATTCCACTAAGGACCAATCTCACATTGTAGGAAAAGGGGAAGGCGATTAATCTGGAGGCCAACGAGGAGGAAGAGTTTGAAGAAATCATGATGGTGGAGGAGGATGTAGAGATGGAAGTCGAAACCCAGGGTGTAGACCCTATCACCAGGCTACCGGAATATGTTCCTCCGCGAAAGGGCAAATCCAAGGTTCCAAAGGATATAGATGAGAGCAAGAGCTCTCTACAAACCCCACTACTCCCTGACGATATTATTTTTTAGGGAACACACTTGGGACAGGTTCCTGTGTTGAAATTTGAATATTGGGACCTCGTAGACCACAATAAGTTCCCGAATTTAGCAACTACAAAGCTAATGCGCCAAAAGATAGATGCGTCAACTAGAATGATTGAGTTGGAGCCACACAAATGGCTCAGAGGTGTCGAGAAAGCAAGGTTTATAAACCTGCTCTGGGTGCCGCATTACCACCACACACCAGTGACTATTTTCGTCATCAGGAAACTACTCTACTTGGTGCATGATGGGTGCTTGTGGCTAGAGGAGACCATCCCCATCACAGACCATCTGATTCACCAGATTACATGGCTCCCTGGTTAGGGGAGGATCCAGGAAACATTTCAAAGGGAAAAGGTGGTGAGTTGGCCCTCACGGAGGCAATGAAAAAGAAGTTTAAGTTGGAGAAGAAGAAGCGAGGGTATTCCATCCCCAGCATCAACAACCTTGCAGTCAAGGTAACGACATAGATATTGGCAGGGGAGGTGATGCGGAAGTGCCACGCAGATGAGATGCCCGCGCTAGTGGTTGCCCTAGTGGCACAATGCATAGAAGGAGTCCAGTTCAACTAGGCAAACTATCTATGCGGCCAGTTCCTTGCGAACCGCGAGGCATAGGAGCAGGGAAAAACGTTTCATTACGCATGGCTCCTGTTGTCGATAATAATGGTGGCATGGGAGCTACCCGAAGATACCCAGTTCCCTTCGGTTATGCCAGGCCTTCCAGAGGAAGCGAAGTACTCTTCACTGTGGGTGACCAAGGATGCACAGAGGATAAGGGAGAGCAAGATATTTTGGATATTCATGGAGATGAACATTTGGATGGGGATCAATCACAAGTTGCATTTATTGCCCACCCTATATAATAGTTTGCAAAGCTTTGGAGAGTTCAAAGCAGACTTCCACCATGTCTTCATCAAGGTGTGGAAGGACCCTACAAAGACGTGGCATGATTTACTGTATTTGGTGACTAACGATGTGATATTCGTAGTCCTTGAGTCTTGGTCACTGAAGTGGTGCGCTCCAGTTGACTCTGCGGTGGAAGCAGAGAAGTTCATCGTGCAGTGCAAGAAGGAAGAGACAAAACTTCGGATGGTGCAGCTGGTGAAAAAGTGCAAGAAATAAGAAGCAACGACTAAGGCCCAAGTAGCGTGTGACACTGCGAAGTTGGCGAAGTAGCGGAAAAAAGCAAACAAAGAGCACAAAGGACAGAAGTTACTTTTGCCTGAACTAGAGATAGACACAAAACAAGGTGGCGTAGACCCACAGATGACGTCCACCCAACTCAAAAGTCTGGAACCACGAGAGCAGGTAGGGCCACGAAAGAAAACAAAGGCCTCGAAGACATATTTCGACCCTATCACCCTCACTGAAAGGGATTTTGCATGATATCGGTGAAACAGTGAGGGATGTCACTGCGGAGGCCCTCCAGCAGTTTTAGGAAAAACACCAGTTGGTATTAGGGGCTCTTTGGACACAAATATAGGAATTTCAGGTGCACACTCCACAGGTTGGCACAATGTCCACTAGCCTCGCAGTCAACACTTCAGCTGCAGAGGAAATGTTGCGTGCCAGGATGACCAACACAATAGTGCTACCAAATGGAGCACTCATTACAAATAATGAGACTGGTAGGCCTACGGTCAGCAATTTGAAAGGGGTCGGATTAAACATGGTTGCACTCCCTTAAGAGACACTTTATCTCAGTCATCACAGAACTTCGGGGCAGGGAGAGTCACGCTCTATAGGTAATGAGCGAGTAGTGCATCAACATCAAGCAGTTGAGCCTATAGCACAATCAAGGCAGTGGAGCATAACAAACAGATAATGGAGGTTATGGAGGAAGTCTTCCAAATGGTCCAGGTGTTGGCCATTCAAGCAGAGGAATCGGTGGAGGTGTGCATCTGTAAGTTAGCCACAAGGTTGCATGACGCAAGAGCAGAAATGGCCAGTGTTCAGCTAGAGTTAAACTTGTAGATTGCAGAACTACAGTTGAAGGCTCAACTTTCAACTCCGCTGGAGGTCAAAGAAAAATGTACCATCGCGGTCACAACAGCAATGGTGGTGGTTGATAGTGCAATGACAGTCTCCATGAAGTTGTTCGAACAGTCATTTGAGGTCCTAACCACCCTGTAGGAGGACCCGAATGTGGAGCGCCTAGGGACAGAGGCATGCGAGCTGCAACAGAAATACGATGAGGTAAAATGGATTTTGCAGATGGTTTCCCTTACACAAAGGCTTGGATCGCTGCAGTAAGAAAAGGTGCTCAAGCAACAGGTGGATGCTGCTCGGCATAAGGAGGCAGTCTTGAAAGTGCAACTATAGCCATGATCGATGAGGCTTATACAATTACAGCCTCCATTGAAGCAAAGCTCGCGCAACTGCAAGCAATTCAGGAGAGGATTCAGGGCACTAGTTCAATAACAGCAGTCATCGAACAATGCGTCGAGGAAGTCCAACAGGCAGTCGCTCAGTTCGCTACCAAACTTGCAGCAATCCAAACAGAGCTAGGAGTTCTTCGCGCTAAGATCTTTGCACTTTCAAAGTAACTCGAGGGCGAGTCACAATGCTTGTTTTGGGGGCCTGTTGGGCGCGGGATCCCCCAAGGGAAGTTTTGGGGCTTAGAGCCCAGATTTTGGTACAATTTTGTAAATCCAATGTAAAGACTTCGCATTTTGTGGGCGCGGAGCACGTAGTTGTTAAAGAGTCATAAGGTTTTCTACCCTTATTTTGATAATGTAATGTCGGTTGTAGAAGATCTACCCATGGTCCGCGAACCATGGAATTGTATAAATAGAGCTAAGCTCTAAGTAGTTTGATAAGTACAACAACATGAAGAAGATATGATGTATGAGAGATAACTCTAAGTAAAATTCTAAGTTTTTGGTTGTAGCATAGGAAGAGGCTCTGCAACTGAGTGCGGAGAGGCCTAGTAGTCCACAACTAAGTGCGCAAAACCCTGCAGCTGAGTGCGCACAGTGAGTCGAGTCTATAATCATTTGGAAGTATTAATAAAGAGAAGTTTTCTATCATTTCTACGTATTTATTTCCTATTTATGCATCTATTATATCGGGTAGGAAATTCACTTCTAATGATTATATGATGCATGAATGTGTATAATTGTATTGGTTAAGTGAACACAAGTAAGAACATATGTTTACGAGAAGCTAACTAAGTTTTGTTAATAAGATAAGTAAGATACTTAGCGTAGCTTGGGGAAATATCATAGTTCATTGCCCTAACAGTGCGAAAGGACTTCAGCCCCTGGTTAGGACTGCGTGGAAGCTAATTGTACAGTTCCCAAGGGTACTGAAGGGTAGAATAGAGTGTGAAGCGACCTGCACGAAGGAAGGTATAGTTGGAATAAATCAACATCAAAACCATCTCAAGGGTGTAGAAACATGGTTCCAGCATCCCCCCATACTGCTTCGGGTGAGACTTGAGTTCGCGCTCTGCAAGATGATGCCAAAAGGGCCAGTTGTATAGGGATTGTTTTGGCTACCTAATGCTGAACCTGGGTCAGGCCCCCATAAGCCAACAGACAACGTGAAAAAATAAGTAGGAACATGATGATCAACTCATTTGAAATATGTTTACCCATAATTTCAGAAGGCAATTTCTTTCTGAGAATCATTTTTAACAAAAGATTAATGAAGTTTTATAATAAGAAAAAAAAAACTATGGCCTAATTGGAAGATAAGCATAGATTTATTGTCCTTGTGTTGGCTGTAAAGTAGATCAGAAGCTTCAAATGAGTTTCTTAATTAGTGGTCAACTATTGCAATATAGCTTTGGGTGTTGGAATCGAAAGCCTTGTATGAGGCCACCAATAAACATCATCAAGACTAATGGTAGCATAAACAAGACTTGCAAAATAAAGTGAAGAAAAATTTGAAAGGAGAAAAGGAAAAAGGGGTTTAGATCATCCTTGATATATGATCAGAAATAAAACAAAACAATGTAAAAAGAAGAAAGTAACATAAACAAATGAACAAGAAGCAGTGGAAGGGCCCTATTGGAAGATTGTTGTACACAATGGGAAACCTATCAAAATGAAGGACCACAAAGAAGGTACAACCAGCCTCAAACTATTGCAAATGTGGCAGAAGCTACATGTGGCAAGGAAGATTTTTGAAGAATTGAAGAAAAGAAAACATAGAACCAAAAAAGTTGACGCTTAGTAAATTCGTTGACCAATCACTTTCTATACCCCAGAACCACCTGTTATAGATAGCTTTCTTTCCTATTATGCTAAAGTCCAAATGTGTTCTTAAACAAGAAACAGATTATCAACATTGAAAAGAAGAAATGGCAACAAGAATTGAGGCTAATTATCCATGTAATGAAAGTTTGTCAACTAGATTGAATGGGTTGAATACATGTCCATATTTTACATGTTATTCAACAAGGATTTTATGATGTGAGTGTCAAGCAGTAAAAAGGGTCTTTTTCACCTCTATTTACCCTACATTAATTATCAATCCAAGTACAATTTGTTATCTCAAAGAGTGGTCTCAGTTTGAGGCGGTCACTTGTCAAGAATAATGCTAGTAGTAGAGTGCTCTTGCAAAAGTAAATAAATGTTGGAAACAAACTCTAAATGTAATGGCAAGAACTTGAAATTCTTTGTAACTAAATCATTCATTTAAGAAACTACAGCACTTCATCAGTCAAGGGTGCAGTAATGATAACTTTTCCCTTTTGTAAACTGATGCAATTGAAAAGAAATCAAGGAGAAGACCGTCAATCTCGGAACTGGACAGCAACAGTCAATGTTCACTATAGTTTCAGATCGTTCTTTTCACACTGAAACAATTACTTGAAATGATCATTCAATTAATAGGAAAGGGAACAACAACTAATCTATTTGAAAAAGATTGAACAGCAAAGCTTTAACCTATAGAAATGAATTAAGCAGCAATTGTAATCTAAAGGAATTAAGTAGCAATCTTTACCTCAAAAATGATTTGAACAGCGAACAAAAAATGGAACAGCAAACTAAGGTAAGTTTAAAAAATATTGAACAGCAACCTGAATCAAATGTAAATGCACAGCAAGCTAAATCGAATGTTACACACAGCGCATTTATACTAAGAGGAGCAGTAATCATAGTTTCGACATAGCAAATATTAATTACGGTATGAAGGAGAAGAAAATATGGTTACCATCGAACAACAATCCCAATGAAAAACAATCACACTTAGAGGTAAACCATAGCCAAATAGACAATAGTACCTATCTATAAAACACATCATTGTTACTCTGTAAACGAACAGTAATGGTAACCTGTAAAGGAACAGCAATGCTATACAATAATATCAATCTGTAAAGGAACAACAATGCGATATAAATTCAGAATGAACAACATAGCATTCCAATTCAGAGGATAATCTTACTATTAAAATTTGAATGAAATATAACAGATCCAATACATGAAATGATAAGGAACAATAGATTACTGAACGAGGCAAATAAAAGAAATCAAACCACACACGACTTGGAATTGGAAAATAATGGTACAGGAAGCAAGTGATCCACTAGGGCCGGGCCCTTAGCCTCTAGGGATGCACTACTGTGATTACTCCAGAATCAAAGATGGAACAGCAACAGAGTTTATGTATTAATCATGAAAACAGAGTTATAGTAATCGCTCTTTAAAGAGAGTCGATGATCAAAGTTTAAGTTACAACAGTGAATTCTATAATACAACAATAATCCACCCCTTGGGCTAGCAACGTTGTCCCTTTTTATAGCAGCCGGGCGGAAATACCAAAGATACAGATATTCTTTAAGGTAGCGATCCCTCAGGATTGAAGGATCCTGAGGGATTCGTCGTATTGTTATTTCTCGGTTATCTCTTCATTCTCTTGCGCCGATTTGGTATCTCCTATTCCTTTTCCTGGCTTATGCGCTCCAATTTGAATTGCCTCGCTTGGATGCGGTTCCATATCAAAGGGACAGTAGTTGATTTCGTCTTGTCTTTTCCCTTAGAATGGTGATCTTCCATTTTCTTCATTTTCTGCATAGGAAAAGATAATAATTACTCATTTTATGTACTCACAAATCTCCTAAACTTCATCATATGCCCATTTCACAATGTAAATAAGTTATGAATTAAAGGAAAAGATAACGAAATAAGTGGCAATTACATACCTTCTCTAATTCTCAACACACCCCCCTGCTTACCCTTTTTCATGCCCTCATGAAAAAATTATAATTGACATGCAAGGCAGTTAGGGAATAGGCTGGAGAAGGGTTCTCAGTAGGTGGTCTACAACCATGATTCCTAGCTAAGAATTCAAAAATATGCCCTATCTGAACTTCAGGCAATTCATATAAGGCTCTATATCCTGGTGAAGGGTACCAAATCACTGGACTTCGGAACCTACAGCCTAACCAAGATGGGCCTTCTCTCAAAATGAGGTCGCCATAGATCTAATCCATTCTCTTGTCTTTAAAAGACATTATAGGCTTTAAGCCACTTTATCTTATTAACACCAAAAGAAATAAATGCCTGCAGTTGGACATCACCCACAAAAGGGCTAGGGTTTTGCTTTGTTTCTCCATCTAATACAAGATTGTGCAAATAAAATTCACATAACAATCGCTGAACTTTCATCCCATAATGCTTATAATAGTTTATGAAATCATCAATGGTTTTTATCTCTATAGGTACTCCTACCTTGACAGCTTTAATTTTTAATTGTAAATATCTTTCCATTAAAAACAAAGCATAGTTTATGGCAGGTGCCCTACACACTAGAACATCAGTATACAGAGAACATAAGGTATCCATTTAATTTATGATTGTGTCTAGTCTATGGGTTACCTTTCTAACTCTTTCTTCTGCCTTTAGCGATCCTTCAAAGGCCTGGCTTTCTGATGCATTGATGTTTTTCAGCTGCTGTTGTAACTTCTGGCATTTTTCTTAAGGAACAGTCTGCTCTGTGAGTTTCTCTATTGTTTGTTGGGCTTGTGCCAAATCTTTTCGCAAAGTTACTATCCTCGAGTCATTATCCAACATCATAATTTTCGGTTGGAGATCTACTTGGATTTCCTTATTACGACATCTCGTCTTTATGGTCTGAGTTTCCTTCTCGCTAGAGAATAGTGCCTCTATCTGGATTTCCTTATCACAGACCGGTGCGTTGTCTATTTATACTTCTACATTTGCAATAGCCAGATGTTGTTCCTTTCGATTTTGAATAACGGGTTGGACTTGAGTCTCTTGGTCTTTTTCCTAAGGGGTTTTGCCTAGGCGGTTGCATGCTTTGCCACAGAGGTTCTTTTTTATTTCTTCCCCATTTTCAAGGCTCTTATTTGTTGTCGAAGTTGCTTAATTACGTTAAGCAATATTTGTTGTTCCTTTCGCAATCTTTTAATTTCCTCTGTTTTCTTGGAAGGAACCGCCATTCGTTTTCTCAGGCCTGGGCTTTGTACCTTAGGCATTGCACCTTCGCCTTGGCCAATTTCCTTGTTACCTTCTTGGGATACTTCTTCAGTGTTCTGCTGATTAGGTTTTTCAGGGGTAGAAACACTAGTTTGTTCTGTTGTCTCCTGGGTAGCTTCTTCTTCTACCTCTTCTTCATCATGCAATTCTTCGGGTGAATTTTTGTAATATCCTCCCCTTAATAATCAATAATAAATAATAAATAATACAAAATAAATAATAATAATATAAATAATAATAATCAATCACTTAATATAAATAATAAAAAAAATCAAAGGTAAATAATAATGTATTAAAATATACAGAAAAAAAAAAAATAATAAAAATAAAAATAGTAATAACTATACTAAAGCTTTGAATAAGAATGAATAGAAATAAAACAATAAAAAAATCAGTAAAGCTATCAAAAAGAAGAAAATAAAACAAGAAAGCTAAAAATAAAAAGAAAAGTAAAGAAATAAAACAAGAAAGCTAAAAATCAAAGTTGCATGTAGACACATGGAGTGTGTGCATGTGGTTCCCCTTCCAATGTTGCTCTATTTAATAGATGGTGAGGATGATGAGAGGCATTCTTGCATTCTGTCATTCCGAGATTCTATCTTTCATTCTCTTGGGAGAATGGTATACTAAGACTTAGGAGCACTGGCAATAGTCGTTGATTGAGGGATCGGGGGTGGCCAGTTGTAGCAGAATCCTGCACAATTGAGCCTACGGTTGGGAGGAGAGTTGTCCCCAAAATCTTGTGATCATTTGGCAGACCGCAATTACAGGTAAGATAGGTGAGTCATTTGTAAGTATTGTTTTCCATTAAAGACATTAATTTTAGTTTTACTATGTGTGTTACATATGCTTATAATCAAGAATAAAAAAAAAATAATAAATAATAAATATACAAATAAATAATAAATATAAATAATAAATCACTTAAAATAAAAAAATAATCTAATGAGAAATAATAAATGAATTTAAATATACAAGAAAATAAATAAAAATAATAAAAATAAAAATAGTAATAACTATACTAAAGCTTTGAATAAGAATTAATAGAAATAAAACAAAGAAAACAATAAAAAAATCAGTAAAGCTATCAAAAAGAAGAAAATAAACCAAGAAAGCTAAAAATCAAAGTTGCATGTAGACACATGGAGTGTGTGCATGTGGTTCCCCTTCCAATGTTGCTCTATTTAATAGATGGTGAGGAAGATGAGAGGCATTCTTGCATTCTGTCATTCCGAGATTCTATCTTTCATTCTCTTGGGAGAATGGTATACAGAGACTTAGGAGCACTGGCAGTAGTTGTTGATTGAGGGCTTGGGGGTGGCCAGTTGTAGCAGAATCCTGCACAATTGAGCCTACGATTGGGAGGAGAGTCGTCCCCAAAATATTGTGATCATTTGGCAGGCTGCAATTACAGGTAATATAGGTGAGCTCATTTGTAAGTATTTGTTTTTCATTAAGACATTAATTTTAGTTTTACTTTGTGCTGTTACAATTTTCACTAGGAACAGATTTTTCCTCTTCCTCATCCTCATCACTCTTCTCCCCAGATACACTCTTATCATGAGCAGAGTGATCCTCTTCTTCTTCCTCCTCGTCACAAAGTTCCTCGGATGCACTTTTATCATGAGCAGAGTGCTCCTGCGGCCCTTCTTCGGTACGGGGGTTGAGTGGGCTGTGAGGTTGGACATATTCGCCCATATTGGCCAAAATTTGGGCCAAATCATCTCCTTGTAGAGGGTTTTGCACTGGAATTTCGCTGCGTTGCTCTGTTTCCTCCCCTTCTTCCTGACCAGATTGCTCAATCTCCTCGTCCGGTTCTCCTTCATCATTTTCCTCCAATTCTTTTTCGTTCTCCCCACCTTCCAATTGTGGGGGTTGTTCGTCTCCTGAATCATGTATTTCCACAGGTTGACTAATGTTTCCCTAGGAATTTCCCAACATTCCTCTAATCCTTGCCAATCTAGAAGATTTTCTTCGTTTCACTGGTTTGCTCAATGTACTGGCAATATGTTTTCGTTTTGGGGCTGGCAAAGCCTATCCCCCGTCTATTGAGAAAATCAATTCTTCCCAACTACTCTACTGTTGGGCAAGACTATAGCTAACTATCAGTCGTATTAACCCATGGTGGCTTACTACTGACTCTACATGGTGAGATTTCTTCATGCTTCGGGAAACATCGTGTAATAAAAAAATAAAAAATGAAGGGAAATTCACAGCACATTTTTGCTTTAACACGGTTAAACATTTGAGATGGCATGGTCTTACCACATATTTTCTGCCATCGCAAGTGATTTAGCTATGGATAATTCTTGCCAATTCTACCTACGGCTCTCCCAGGGTTGTCGACAGAACTCCTTTCCCTTTGATAGTAAGGCTTTTCCCTTCATCCTGGAAGATGGTTATGGCGTCTCGCAGTCTCACCTTTTTCAGAGTCCACACAGGTCCAGTGGCTGGCAGTCCCGAAACTTCTGCAATTATGTCATCAATGACTGCTATCTGTCTCCCTCTCACCAAGGAATGATTTTCTTGCAAGTTCTGTAGAAACTCAATTGCCACCATCTCATTGGATTTTTGTAGACGATTAAGGTAAGCTATCCATCCTACCCTTGCTAGGATTTCTCATGCAGCATCGGAGACCATCAACACCTGTGGCTCACTGCAAATTGATCTTCCTCCCATCTTATTCATGCTTAGCACACTGTAAAAAAAACAAAGAGACGACAATGGAACAGTAGGTTGTTCAAATTTTTATCTCATTGTTAAGAAAGCACAGAGTAGATGATGGAACAGCAAGTTGTTCAAATTTCTAACTTACTGCTAATTTTTGTAGAGCAAAACATGGAAATGGTGTCGAAACAGCAAGCCATGCATATTGGGAAACAAAATACCATTAAGCTTGCTATCCCCGAGTCATAATTTTTCCGAATGATGAGCTGACACGTATGCCAGCGAATTATGGAGAGCACCCATGCCCCCTGTAATGTGATAGGCCATCCTCGGCCATCAAATAAAGGGGCAGCGTGTTGAACTGCAATGGTACAAAGTAATAAAGGAACAACATATAGAGATATGCCATGTTTACAAAAATGAGAGGATTATCGAAATCAAGGCATATGATAGAATCACTAATAAATATGGAAATGTCGTGATATGATGCGAGAAATGGAGGATAGGACAACTAACGTGAATAAAAGTACTTATGCAATCATTATCGACTTTTACCATCATGATTGATTTGTAAATGATTTTCATGTATCAAAGGTTCAAAAGGGTTATATACATAGTCTCATTTGAACCAAGATATAAGAGGAAGGGTTTTATAGTTACTATTGGTGTATAAGAAATATGACTTCAATACCATCAATAGAGCTATGTTGCCCACAGATGTCCATAACCTTAACAGAGTTGTTTATTTCACCCTTGGAACCATAATCCTTTGTGTGTGCCTAGGAAAGTGTTATTGCAATGTCAGAATGGAGGCCATTGTGCTGGCTTGGTAACTAGTTGAATCACAATGCCATTCACCAGGAAGGAGTGAAAGGTGGGCAGGGCGGCTCATGATAAGATCTCATGTTTCAAGGACTTTTTATTTTTCTAATGTGCCTCTTGGATCATATCCCTGGTGTGGTGGCCATAGTGGGAATGCCACTCCACTTTCTTCCTTATGATCATGGTGGGCTAGCTCTTGATGAGACCCCCTATCCTTCATCTGACAAATCATGTTAGCAATCATATAGATAAACATTTTTCTCTTTCTTCTTTTCTTTTATATAGCACTTTTCCTATTTATATACAGAGGGTGGCTCAACACTCCTTAAGAGTAGGGATGGTGGAAGAAGTCTGAACATCTCAATAGAGAAAAATATGCCCTTATTCTTATTCAATAATAATGATCAAAGAGAATTATGGGGATTTTAGAAAGAACCATTATGATAAAAAACAGTCAATCATATTGGTATTAGTAAAATAATGACAGCAAAGTGATATAAATAGTGGTGTCCTTTCCTCTTTTCACTTATCAATTCAAAGCAATTTCTTCTAAAGATGACGATCTTTTTGTGTGATTTGTTGATTTCAGTAGCCTCTAGTTTTTGTATTCTTTCATAAATGTATAGTTGTGCCTTAAATGACCATTTCTCACAAAAATGCTCTAAATGGTAAAACACACATACAAAAAGAAGAAAAATGCAATCCAAAAGTGTTTTTCTCAAGATGGAACAACTGTTGTTTCTTTAGAGGGACAGCAAAAAAATATTTGCACACAAAAAACGCAAGCAAAAAGGAAAAAGCATGCTCGAAACTGTTGTTCCTTGAGAGGAATAACAGTTGTTCCTTAATCGAAACAACAAAGAAAGCAAGCGCAAACAACAAAAAAATGTGAGAATGTTGTTCCTTCGGAAAGGAACAGCAAAAAACGAAAGTGTTGTTCCTTCGAAAAGGAACAGCAGAAATTGAAAGTGTTGTTCCTTCAGAAGGGAACAACAGAAAACGAAAGTGTTGTTCCTTTGGAAAGGAACAACAAGAATGTGGATATGTTGTTCTTTCAGAAAGGAACAACAAAAATGAAGAAGTGTTGTTCCTTCGGAAAGGAATAGCAAAACGTGAAAGTGTTGTTCCTTCGGAAAGGAACAGCAAAAATGCGGAAATGTTGTTCCTTCGGAAAAGAACAGCAAAATGCAAAAATGATGTTCCTTCAGAAAGGAACAGCAAACGGCGAAAATGTTGTTCCTTCATAAAGGAACGGCAAAATGCAAAAGTGTTGTTCCTTTCTGAAGGAACAGCAAATGGCAAAAATGTTGTTCCTTCGGAAAGGAACAACAAAATGCAAAAGTGTTATTCCTTCGAAAAGGAATAGCAAAATGGTGGAAATGGTGTTCCTTCAGAAAGGAACAATGGAATGCAAAAATGATGTTCCTTCAAAAAGGAATAGCAAAATGGTGGAGATGTTATTCCTTCAAATAGGAACAGCAAAATTGAAAAGGGTTGTTCCTTTGAAAAGGAACAGCAAAGTGGTGAAAATGGTGTTCCTTCTGAAAGGAACAACAAAATGCAAAAATTGCATAAATGCAGAAACCTGTACAAAAAGTAATTTATACAAACAAAACAAAAATAATTATGTACAAAATTTAAAAGCAATAAAATCACTTAGTGAACCAAAGGTGAGGAAGAGTTCTCTTCCTCAGCCAGAATCTGCATGTCAGAGTCTTCTCAGAGTTTCTAGTAGAAGGATTCCCGAGTAAGTGGTTTGCAGTACAATCGAATTCGGTGGCCATTTTCTTTAAAGCTATGTTTAGATCCGTCAATGGTGGTTAAAGTAATGGTGCCATTATCATGCACCTTCTAAATTTCATATGGTCCCAGCTAGCAAGTCTGAAGTTTCCCCAGAAAATCCTGAAATCTGGAATCGTATAGGAGTGCCCAATCTCCTTCATAGAAGACTTTCTTTTTTATGAGGGCATCATGCCATTTTTCTTTCTGTTGTTAGATTAATGCAGTATGTTGAAGAGCAGAGAGCCTAATTTCATTTAGCTTGTTAATTTTCTGTAATTTATTAATCTAGGCCTCATTGAAATCTAGACCGACTTCTTGTGCTATTCTCAAGGTTTGTATTTCGAATTCTATTGGAAAGATGGGTTTCTTTCCAAATATTAGGTGATATGGTGAATAACTAGTAGTGTTTCTCCATGTTGTTATGTATGCCCACAAGGCTTCTAGAAATCTTGTAGCGTAATCGCGTCTATGTGACGCAATGGTTTTTGTTAGTATTACTTCTATTACTTTATTGGTGCTCTCTACTTGGCCATTTTCCTGTGGGTGGTATGGAGTGGTAATTTTATGTTGAATATGATAGTTTTTTAATGTTGCAGCAATTTTATTACCAGCAAATTGTGGTCCCTCGTCCGTGATTATGTCTTGTGGGAGGCCATATCGCACAAATATCTAGAACAGGAAATGAATGACAGAATCCTCTGTAGCTCTTAGAAGTGCCTCTCCTTCAACCCATTTGGTCACATATTCTGTTGCTACCAAAATATATGTTTTTTGGTTTGATGATGGGTTGATCGGACCAAAAAAATTGAGCACCCAAAGCTCAAATGGTTCAATGACTAGTTGTGGGTTCAAAGGCATTTCGTCGAACTGTCCAGGGCGTCTTGCTCTTTGGCAACTGTCACAAGCTTGAATAAATTTCTTTGCATCTTTGAAGATTGTGAGCCAGTAATACCCTATTTTCGAAACTTTGTGACCAGTTCTTCGATGTGTTAAATGTCCGCCACATGGTCCATCGTGACAGGCTTTCAGAATGTCAAATATTTCATCTTCATGGATGCATCTTCTGATGTGCATACCTACCCATGTATGAAATAGGTAGCCCCCAATCCAAGAAAATTGGGTACTACGCTGCACAATCTGCTTTCATTCATTGGGGGTCAAATGTTTTGGTAATTTGCCTACTGCTAAATAATTCGCAACATCAGCATACCAGGGTGTTTTGATAGTAATAGCGAATAAATGTTCATCTGGAAATTGATCTTCAATTGTTGTTGCATTCATTGGCTTCGACATTTGTGAGAGAAAGTCAGCTACAGGATTTTCTTTCCTAGGTCGATCTTTTATTGTGATGTCGAATTCCTGCAATAAAATCAACCATCTTGTTACTCTACCATTTGTAATTGGTTTATTTGCTAAATATTTTATGGCATAGTGATCTGTATATAAAAAAAACAGGATATCCAATGATATAATGCCTAAATTTATTTACAACATGTATTACAGCTAAAAATTCTTTTTCACTGACAGTATAGTTTAACTCAGCAAGAGACAAATTCTTGCTAATATAATAGATTGCATATGGTTTTTTGTCTTCTTCCTGACCAAGGACTACTCCAATTGCTTTGTTTGAAGCATCTAATGAAATTTGAAATGGCAGGTCCCAATTTGGACCTCTGAGCACTAGGGTTGTTGACACAAGATTTTTCAGATCCTCAAAAGTACGGTCACATTTATCTGTCCAAACAAAATCAACATTCCCTGGTAGTGTGTATAGAGGTGCAGCTATTTGAGAAAAATGTTCTATAAATCTCCTATAATAACCAGAAAATCCGAGAAAACTGCATACCTCTGTCTGTGTGGTAGGAGTAGGTATTAAAAAAATTATTTGAATTTTCGCCGGGTCTACTTGTATTCTAGCTGTTGAGATATAATGACCTAGGATGAGTCCTTCAGTCATCATCATATAACATTTTTCATGGCTCAAGCAGAGCCTGGTGGTGATACATCATTGCAGCACCTTTTCCAATGTGTCTAGTGTTGGGTCGAAATCATCTCTGTATGGTGTGAAATCATCCATGTATACTTCGAGCTCTTCATTTATTAAATCTGAAAAAATGCTGAGAATAGCCCTTTGAAATGTGGCAGAGGCATTGCATAGGCTAAAGGGTAACTCTGTAGGCAAACGTTCCCCAAGGACGGGTAAAAGTAGTTTTGTCCTGGTCTTCAGGGGCAATCTGAATCTGATTGTATCCACTGAAGCCATCCAAGAAAGAAAAGAATTTATTTCCTACTAATGTATCTAATCCCTGGTCAGTGAATGGAAGGGGAAACTGGTCTTTCTGGGTTGCTTTATTTAATTCTCTGTAATCTACACAAATCCTCCGCTTTCCATTCTTCTTTGGCACCACTACAAGTGGAGAGACCCAGTTGCTATCGGAGATTGGATAAATAAAGTTTGCATCTAAAAGTTTTTGTAGTTCAACTTTCACAATGTCTTTTAGATGAGGATTAAGTCTTCTTTGGGGTTGGTGAACAGGTCTCGCATCTTTCTGTATAAATGTGGTGTGTACATAGCTAGGGATCGATTCCCTTCATATCTGGATAATCCCATGCAAATGCTTCCTTGTATTTTCTCAGTAGTTGGATCAGCTTCTCTTCTTGTTCAGGAGTCAGGTTATTATTGATGTTCAAAGTTTTTCCTAGCTCAATTTCTATAGTTTTGCTATTTGAAACAGAGGTAGTAGGTATTTTCTGATCATGAGTGTCTTTGAGAGGATCTTCTTCTAGTTCATTGTGAAATGCTGCTTCTATCATGTGACATTGTACGTGGGATCTGGATTCAGCTTGGTTAATGAAGTTATTAATAACATCATCCTCTGTTTGATCTTTGAAATCGAGGGCATCTTCTATGGTTAATGGGGATCTAATTTTTTCGGTAAGGTATGATATAGGATGTTTGTTAGCTTTTATTATTGTTACACTTGGCTAGGCTGGAGGATATAGGGCTAGATTCTTGATGTTACTTCCTCTAGTTATGGTCATACTGCCTTGTCGACAGCCAATGTAAGCATCAGCGGTTGCAAACCAAGGTCTGCCTAAAATTAACAGATGTCCATCATGTCGGTTTTTGGGGTTTATTATCATAAAGTTGGCAGGATATTCCCATGAATCAACGAATATCATGACATCATGTAGTGTGCCTTCCATCCTAACCACTGATTGGTCAACTAGTTCTAATAAAGTGGAAGTTGGTTCTACTGATTAATTCCCAGTTTTTGACAAGTTCTGGTTGTTAAGATATTAATTGCAGCCCCTAAATCAACTAAGGCATTTGAAAAGGTTTGTCCATTGATTTACACTGTCACTATTGGATTTCCTAGGTCTTCATATTTGACAGGTGCTTCTCTTCCTGATAACAGGTTAGATAAGGTGCCAACTACTTGGACTGTTGGGTTATTTGTTATTCTCCTCCTTGGTTTTTTATACATAGTTCTTTGATGGTCTTTGCATATATTGGGATATCTTGGATAGCTTGGAGGAGTGGGATTTTTATGTAAAAATTCTTAAGTTCTCCCATAATATCAAAGTCAGGATGTTCTATAGGACGCAATATAATTAATCATTCTGGGAATGGGGGAGAAGATGTGGTTGCTTGTTCAAGAGTCTGTTTTCTGACCACATCTTCTTCTTGTAATGGTTGTTCTGTGGGTAGCTGATTTTCAACTTGAACATTTTTATCTCCCTCGGTCTCTATAATGCACCAAGACCTTAATTGAAGGTCATTGCACTCCCTTAGATCGGTTTCCAGCTCTGGGGTTTCAATTATTTGAACAGATTGCACCGGTCTGTTATTTGGGTTCGGGTTGGGTTGGGCTGGGAGTTGCGGTCTTCAGTTGCACTGGGGGTTTTGTTGTAGTGTTGGCAGTGTAGGTTGAGGGAGTGAAATGGTTCCTACTGGCTAATTTATTGGTCTTTTCCAATTTGTCTGCCAGGCTTGACTCTGCGAAGTGGGAGGGGACCATTGTGTTTGATACGCATTGTTTTGCCAATATGGTGGAGCGTAGAGAAAATTTGGCCAATTAGATTGGCTTGCTTGATTTGGCCATGGTGATGCTGAAGGAAATGGTTGTTGTGACCACTTTGAGAAGGGAGGTTGATTTTGCCACATTGTATTATATTGTTGAGCATGATATTGTGGAGGCTGGAAAGAAGAAGCTGGATCAGGGAACATACTTGATTGTTGTGGCTACCATTGATGGCGCTAATTAAGTAGGTACATCGGTTCTGGTTCTTCTTCTGCTTCTTTGTATATTGCTTTCAAACCGAGAAATGAGGGGCAGATCTCCGTAGAGTGGTCTTTTGTACAAATAGCGCAAACTTGAACTGCATCTAATGGGAAATCTTTGTGGTTGTGTTTCTTTCTGCATCTAGGATAGAATACTGCCAGATTTTGCTCTGCCTCTGCTTGTTTCTGTTTGGCTTGCATAATGTCGAGATGTGTTATCAGAGTCCCCCATATATCAACTTTGAAATTTTCTAATAAATTTCCAATTTTCGCGCGAGTTCCTCCTTCTCCAGAGATATTGTTGTCCCTTGTAAACCTGTCATGTTCCGCTAGTTTTAGCCTTGTGCTGCCTCGTGAGCTCCTGATACATAAATCAATGATGTTAGCAAAATCTTCTTGATAGATGTCTCATTTTCCCATAATATTTAGTGTTTCAATCCATTGCTCCTTCATACCTTTAATTAATGTTGTTTTTAATACATTTTGAGGTAAGAGTAATGATGCATAAGGGGATCTTTGAAGATTATACTGAAAATGTTCAACATATTCTTCTAGTGTTTCATTAGGTCTAGCTACCATCTGAAATATTTCATCTTTTAACTCTATGGATCTACAATAATCCTGATATTTATTCAGGAAAGCACCTTTCATCTGATCCCAGTCATTTATAACACCTCCACCCAACCCCATGAACTATCATAAAGTAGCTCCTTTTAATGTAGAGGGAAATAGTTTCAGCTTTTGGGGGTCAGTGGTATAGTCATATCCCCTGCACAACACATCGAATTCAAACAAAAATGCATTTGGGTCTTCCGATGTTAGGCCATGAAATGTAGGGATATGCTGGAGAGGGATTGCCTTCATAGGTGCATTGACTGCAGTATCTACAATGGGATATTGCAGTGTTGAGGTTTGGGTGTTTGGCTAGTTCTGGGTCATTTGGTAAAATATGTGCCAATAACCTTCTGGGATTTCTAGGAGGGTATTCCTAGGTTGGTTAGATGAAGCAGGGATGGCCTTAACAGGAATGGCCTTAACATCACTTCCTTTGTCTGGGATGATGAGAGTTTCTAATGTCTCTGGGGATTTTAGCTCTTGAGGTTCTTCAACTTCGTTTTGGGTGATTTTTGTAGCACTTTCCTTATCTGGGCTACTTAATGGCTGAATTATTCCAAGAGGAGATCTTGGTTCTTCAATTTCCCCTGTTTCTCCTCTCCCTTCGCAGAAATTATTAAGGTTCCCTTCTTGCAATGATTTTGGGTAGAATTCTCAATTTCTTGAAAATCTTGCTCCTTAGTTTGGCTGTGCACCTCAGCAAAGGCTACAGATGGTGATCCTGTGGCCTGAAGGGAACTATTAGGTTGTCTAGAAGCAACTTTTCTAGGTCCTATTGAACGCTGAGATTCTGCTTTTTTAAGGATTTCGTCTATAAAGGTCGATCAGCCAAGGGTCACCTGCCCCTTAGCTTTATCAAGCTTGGGTAGTGGTTTAGGATTCTTTTCAGGCTTTTTCTACTTAGTCATGCATAGAAATCAAGTGTTGATTTCTACCCAAAACATCAAATCTGCAGGAAAGTGGGCAGGGGAGCAGGGTTGTTACATGCTCCGTACGCAGGTTCTTACCTTCTGTTTTTAAAACTCAATTCTCTCCTAGCAGGTACTTACACTACTCTGAAAAGAAACAAATGGCTACACTCTTCCCCGGCAATGGCGCCAAAATGTCGAGCAGGAAAAAGGGTCTTTTTCACCTCTATTTACCCTACATTAATTATCAATCCAGGTACGATTTGTTATCTCAAAGAGTGTACTTAATTTGAGGCGGTCACTTGTTAAGAGTAATGCTAGTAGTATAGTGCTCTTGCAAAAGTAAACAAATGCTGGAAACAAACTTTAAATGTAATGGCAAGAACTTGAAATGCTTTGTAACTAAATCATTCATTTAAGAAACTACAACACTTCATCAGTTAAGGGTGTAGTAATGATAACTCTTCCCTTTTGTAAACTGATGCAATTGAAAAGCAATCAAGGAGAAGATCGTCAATCTGGGAACTGGACAACAAAAATCAATGTTCACTACAGTTTCAGATCGTTCTATTCACACTGAAACAATTACTTGAAATGATAATTCAATTAACAAGAAAGGGAACAACAACTAATCTATTTTAAAAGGATTGAACGGCAGAGCTTTAACCTATAGAAATGAATTAAGTGGCAATTGTAATCTAAAGGAATTAAGCAGCAACCTTTACCTCATAAATGATTTAAACAACGAACAGAAAATGGAACAACAAACTAAGGTAAATTTACAAAATATTGAATAGCAACCTGAATCAAATGTAAAAGGATAGCAAACTAAATCGAATGTTACACACAGTGCATTTATACTAAGAGAAGCAGTGATGAGAGTTTTGGCATAACAAATATTAATTACTGTTATGAAGGAACAACAATTGCGGTTACCATGGAACAACAATCACACTTAGAGGTAAACCATAGCGAAATAGACAATAGTACTGATCTATAAATACATAGCATTGTTACTCTGTAAACGAACAGTAATGGTAACCTATAAAGGAACATCAATGCTATACAATAATATCAATCTGTAAAGGAACAACAATGCGATATAAATTCAGAATGAATAGCATAGCATTCCAGTTGCAGAGGATAACCTTACTATTAATATATGAATGAAATATAACAGAGCCAATACATGAAATGATAAGGAACAGTGGATTATTGAACGAGGAAAATAAAAGAAATAAAACCACACACGACTTGGAATTGGAAAATAATGGTATAGGAAGCAAGTGATCCACTAGGGCCGGGCCCTTAGCCTCCAAGGACGCACTATTGTGATTATTCCAGAATCAAAGACGGAACAGCAACAGAGTTTATGTATTAATCATGAAAACAAAGTTACATTAATCGCTCTTTAAAGAGAGTCGATGATCAAAGTTTAAGTTACAACAATGAATTCTATAAGACAACAATAATCCACCCCTTGGGCTAGCAACATTGTCCCTTTTTATAGCAACTGGGTGGAAATACCAAAGATACAGATATTCTTTAAGGTAGCGATCCCTCAGGATCGAACGACCCTGAGGGATTTTCCATATCGTTATTTCTCAGTTATCTCTTCGTTCTCTTGCGCCGATTTGCTATATCCTCTTCCTTTTCCTGGCTTATGCGCTCTGATCTGGATTTCCTCATTTGGATGTGGTTCCCTATCAAAGGGACAACAGTTGATTTCGTCTTGTCTTTTCCCTTAGAATGGTGATCTTCCATTTTCTTCATTTTTTGCATAGGAAAAGGTAATAATTAGTCATTTTATGTTACTCACAAATCTCCTAAACTTCATCATAATCCTTCATCATATGCCCATTTCATAATGTAAATAAGTTATGAATTAAAGGAAAAGATAACGAAATAAGTGGTAATTACATACCTTCTTTAATGCTCAACAGCAAGTTATGATGAACTGGAACTAGAACTAGTCGGAGGAACTAGAACTAAATTGAACTTAGAACTTAACTAGATGTTTAACTGAATGGAATGCTGATCTGAAGACCTATAAAAGCAACACTCTAGTTCACTGAAGGTGACACATGCATGCACCCTCTACCAAACATCAGCCTATATTTCTATCCAACTGCACCCTCATTACCCCTATCCACTTTATCTAATTTGATATATGAGGTCAATAATTATTCAAAACTTTACAAATTGATAATATGCTTTCTTGGTTGAAGAAAAAAGCATGGCCTCTCTTATATATGTAGACAAGATACAAATAACAATTGTAGTTGAAATGAATATTTACATGACTAGAAACTTCAACTGTAAGTGACATAAGGAAACAATTTGTTATGGTGCCAAGTTGTGATCAAGAGTGCTTCAGGGGGTCTGAAGTGGTAGCCTTGGTCAAATTAAATACCATGCTTCGTTTTGCCAATGATAACTCCTTAATAGCTAGAGATCCATTTCTAGAAAAGTGCATCCTTACAGAAAAAATAATTATATAATGAATATTAAGAGGGATAGGTTGTAGTGGGAGGAACTAGAACTGAATTGAACTTAGAACTTAACTAGATGTTTAACTAGATGGGAGGTTGATCTAAAGACCTACAAAAGCAACACTTTAGTTCACTAAAGGTGACACATGCATGCACCCTCTACCAAACAACAACCTATATTTCTATCCAACTTCACCCTCATTGCTGAAGAACAGACCTAGAACAAACATATAAGGCATTATGCAAGTCCACTTGGTGAGACAGCGAGGGCTGTGAATGAATTCAATTGCGATAACAAATAGGAGTCTAAAAAATTTAATTCAAACAACAATAAATACCAGATCTTCTCATGGTATCTTAACTGTAAAGACAAGTTATTAAAACAACAAAATAATATTTTAAGCAGTCAAATTGAACTAGAGGCACTGTTGGGAAATTCATAACAAAACCAATCAATATTGTCATGGTATTTTAAGTGTAAATACAAGTTAGCAAAACAACAATCATTGATAATTTTGAAGACATGCAACAAAATGATTCTATATATTTGATTTTTCAAGGATGCTAACATACATGTTGATAATTTCCTATAATAAAGCAGAAGTATATCTGCCTTGTATGAAAGCATAATTCACAAATATTTTTATCTAAATGCATGCAATAATTTTACAAGTTGTTTCATATATGGAAAAATGTAGTTATGTTGCTTGTACAAGGAGAAGTGGCAGAAGAGTGACAAGTGGTGTGTAGCTGCAATGCACATCGTCTGATGAGGATAGGACAGGTGATGTCAATGTCAACAATGCCCCAAGGAACGTTGTTGAGGATGACCATGCGACTAAAGCTGATGTTATCACAGCATCAGCCACAAAACCACCATCAACAACAGTCCAAGGGGCAAGTTCAACTAAAAATATCAGTGCTATAAAAGGATGGAAAAATAAATAAATGTTAGTTGCAATTGACGATATAGAGTTTAATGGATACTCAGTTCGGGCATCTGCAAATAAACATGGTATTCCTCCCTCATCAATATATTATTGGATAAATGGAATTACACATACCAAATGTAAAGGGCCTCTTATAGTTATGACTGAGGAGGAGGAGGCCGAGGTGGTTGAGTGGTGTAAATAGATGGCCCAATTGGGACATGGGGTAGAGTTGATACAACTCAAATCCACAATTTCTCAAATCTGTCAAGGGAGGCCAATCCCATTCAAATATGGGTTTCCTAGTAAATCATGGTGGTTTGGGTTTAAAAAAAGGCATCCAGAACTTGTATTGCGTACTGCTGAGAGCCTTGACAGAGATAGAGCATTAAATTTGCGCCTTACATTTGTGCAGAAGTTCTATGACACACTTTCTAGTGCTTACGTTAAACATTCTTATGGAGCATACCATATATGGAATTGTGATGAAACAAGTTTACAGGCAGGGAGGAATTGTGGCATGCAGATAATTACCAAGAGAGGGAGCCGAAATGTGCCAAATATTTTGACTAAAAGTAGGGAGTGGATAACTATTTTATGTTGTGTCAATGCAATTGGTACTTTAATCCCAGGATTATATCTATTCAAAGGTAAAAATCAACTGAAAAAATATATACATAACTGTGAACCAGGTGCATGCATCGCTGCACATCCCCGTGCATGGATGACTAAAGAATTGTTTTTAAGTTGGATTTTTCAGTTTTCTGCATCGGTACCAGGTGATGTCTCGCCTAATAAGAGACACCTATTGATATTAAATGGCCATGGGAACCACATGGCTATACAAAAAATTGAGAAAGCAAAAAATTTAGGCATCGACCTATTGACATTGCCCGTTCATACCACTCAGAGACTCCAACCCCTTGATGTTAGTGTGTTTGGCCCTTTCAAGAACTATTTCAAGTCGGAATGTGCTACATGGATGGGAAAGAATCCATGGGTCGAGGTGAAAAGATTCGAGCTAGCAGAGCTTCCAAGTAATGATTTTAAAAGGGCTCTAACAACATCAAATATCAAGGATGGCTTTAGGAGGACAAGAATCTGGCCACTGAACTATGATGCTCTTATGCATGATACTGGTTGTAGCCAGGGGATTCATGTGGATGGTCAGGAAGAAGGGAATGCCCAAACAGGTGTTGAAGTGCAAGAAGTAGATGACCAGGATGATGTGATTGCAGCTGGTAATATTATTTCCCCCTCTCAAGGACACTTATATGATGAAGATGATGAAACTATATGTGAAACATAGTGTAACCATGAACAAATTCGCAGTAACATGGAGATCGTTCCACCAACTCAAGAACATGAAACTCCTGTTGTTGATATTGTTAATGACATTTTTGAACATGCAATTGACAATGACCAATTTACATTTCCAAGCTAAGTAACCCCACCGTCATGGCTAGCAGAAGCAATGATTAATATGAATGCACATAGTGTCTCAACAACCAATGAACAAAGCATGAACATGCCCTCACAACCAGCAGAATTGAACAGTGAAATTGTTCATCTTTTGTTGACAACAAATCAATGGAAGAAGATGAAGCACATAATGAGGCATCAAATGAAGATAATGATATAGTTCCATCAGATACTAAAAGGGAAGTACCAAGAAATGACATGCAGGTGGGAGGGGTGGAGAAGATACTTGGTTGGTTCCTAAAGCTACCATTAGAGAGAGTATCAAAGAAAACAAGCGAGGTACACCAGGTAGTCTTCGTTTGGGTTGAAGCTCACAATTACTCGCCTTAGAGGACTATATAAATCGGTTAGTTGAGTCTGAAAAAAATAAATTTGAAATGCAGGAATTAAAACAGAAAACTAAGGATCTAGTTAAGGAGAAGAACGCAGCAAGGATTGTTGCAGTGCAACATCGAGTAGATGAAAGGCTTGAAAGAGATAAATCAAGGCAAGTTAAGTACCAACAAAAACCAACGACAAGACAAGAAAAGGAATCAAGAAAGACACAACAAATGCTTGAAAAGGAACAAGGGATGATCAATATGATTGATAATGATGCAAGCATCGCTGATGAAACCAGGGTTATTTCAAACTCATTGGACTCCATTGCAGATAATACACCATTATTCCAAGATCTCATAAACATTCAAGTGCATCACTATCAAACTGAGGGTTTACCCACTTGCCTTATTCCTACTAGAGGAGGTGTCAATTCTATGTATGATCATTACACACCTCCACTTAATGTAGGGGTCAGTGGTACAAATGTGAGGTATGGGTACTCAATACCTCCATGGTTGGAAGCTGCAAATTGGACTCAATCATATGGCATCAATCAACCATTTCCTAATCAACCGTTTTTAGTAGGCCAACCAACCTAGCTCAAGAAAGTAACTCGAGGAGTTTTGGCACTCAAGATTCTTAGGGCCATAAAGAAGGGGGTGTCATATGTTTTTGGTTGTAACCACATTATGATGTGGATTTTGGATGGATTGTATATTTTTCTTGTCACTGAAACATTTTGGCTTACAACCTAGGTTGTTTTATTTCATACTGTGTGTGGCATTGTAACCAAAGTCCATTTTTGAAGGAACATCTATAGTCTATTATAATGTAGACATCTTACTTAAGAATGCAAATGGGATTTTTTGTTATGCATCTACACACCAAATGATTTACACAAGTGAAACAATGACAACATTTTTAGTTCACATTTCATGAGATTGTAGCAATACTTCATGATGAAACAACAGATAATGCACATAATATCTATAATTAAAACATAATACAAAGGAGCAATACAACTAATGCACCCAACCAACCTCTGAGAAATCTATTGATTGATTAACTAAGTTACAAATGCGGATTACTTTACGATAAAAGAGACACATGGCTACAATAAACATTGTAGAAACATTTCTTAGTAAAATCAGTAAGCGAGATAACAATACCAGAATTTCACATTTGCAAGCACAAAGACAATTATAAACACATTGCAACACAGAACTTAGTGTGTCCAGAGCAATAACCATCTAAGGTAAAATCATGGAGAGATCTAGTAAAAACATTTCATTTTGGACCAAGGGACATGGCATATCTTGGAATAGAGAGAAGCCAACAGCTACAAGTATTATCATAGACCTTATAGGGATTTCCTTGTACGGAAAGGAAGATAATTGACTACTTGCATCCCTTTCATTTTCTACTACACATTTTGAACTCTCCATATGTTGTCTGGTTGCACACAACATTATGAAAGGAGTCTATTCACTCCTTATCTTTTCTGTGCACTGTCAAGAGTTTACTATGAAGTTCATTGCAGTTCATAAAACCAAAATTAACATTAATTACATTCCTTAGGCCAAAGTTCCAATTTGATCATATTTAATAAACTGAAGAAGATATTTACTAGATATAAGGATAAGGGTGAAAAGAAGAGTAGTTTCTGATGAATCATTGCACTGGAACTGTGGATCAAATGGAAGCAAATCTCAACAATTGATGTGTATAAATGTACAACCATGAAAGAGAAGCAAATCAGAATAATTTGTGTATAAATTTACAATGATGAGTGAGTCAATGAATCAATCACATTGAATGAAACCCAAATTTACATCTTATTACATTCACACTGCCAAGAATGTGATGGACACGACATATAACAACAACATGCTAAATCACAAATTGCAAGGACCAAAAACAAAGAATAAACCCCATTGTGACCGCAGGCCACCTCTGAAGGGTTTTTAATGGCAACCACTCACACCTAAGGTCAATTTCAACATACAAACAGATAATTTGAGCGTACAAACTAACCTCCAAAAACAAGACCTTCCAAATTTACGTCTATCAAAGTCTGTTAAAAACTTTCTACATCATGATTAACATATACCCATTTTATATTATAATGGAAGTTCAAATTTGGTTGACCCATCAAAGTCTGTCAGAAACTTTATGCACCATGATTAACACATACCCATTTTAATTACAACATAAGCTCAAATTTCACTGACCCATGAAACACTTGTGTTAATTTAGACACAATAATCTTATCTGCAAATTATCTAACATAATTTTTAATTTGAATGATAAGAACTACGCTGCAGTGTTAAAATTGGCAACGAGGGCAAAACTTCATGTGGGTCATCTTATTCATGGCTGATAATATTTTTATTAGATTCCTCTCGTCGAGAGGTGTAGGATTGATATAAAAAACATCTGATTCTGATAAGTATTCATGGAGATTTGAATTTATTTTGATTATGGAATTATTATCAAGCCGACCTACAACTCATGTAGGCTCAGAAGCCCAACAATTGCATCTATTCAAACACCAACGTTGTGTATAAATATAAGAGGACTTTTCCTCATTTTCACTCACTCTTCTCATCACATCTCTCTCTCTCTACTGCGCAAAAATGAGTCTCTTCTCTACTGCGCAGAAAATGGGTCTCTCTCTCACACATGTGAAGCTGGAAGCTATTGAACCTGAAACTATAACTGTAGATCCAAATATTGACCTGCGTGGCATAGAAGATCTCCTCTTTGGAACTACATTGTAGTTTAATCTGAACCTCCTCTGAAAGATACAACTTTTGTTGGTGGAATGAAGTTAAATCCGATGAACGATTTGCAAGATAAAGACTGCCCTAGTTTGAAGCCGGAAACTGTTGAAACTAAAGCTGCAACTGCAGAAGTAAAGATTGACCTACGTGACCTATAATATCTTCTCTTTGGAACTACATTGTAGTTTAATCTAAACCTCCTCTGAAAGCTGCAACGTTTGGTGGTGGAATGAAGTCAATCTGATGAACGGTTTGCAAGATATCGACTGCCTTAGTTTGAAGTCGGAAACTGCTGAAACTGAAGTTGCAACTGCAGAAGTAAAGATTGACCTACGTGGCCTAGAATATCTCCTCATCTGAACTATGCTATAGGTTCATCTGAACCTCCTCTAGAAGCCGCAACTCTTGGTGGTGGAATGAAGTCAATCCGACGGTCGGTTTGTGAGATATTGTCTGCCCTAGTTTTGAAGCTGGAAACTCCTGAAACTCAAGTTGCAACTGCAGAAGTAAATATTGACCTGCGTGGCCTATAATATCTCCTCATCTGAACTGCGCTATAGGTTCATCTAAACCTCCTCTGGAAGCCGCAATGTTTGGTGGTGGAATGAAGTCAATCCGACGGTCAGTTTGTGAGATATTGTCCGCCCTAGTTTGGTAATGAAGCCACTAATGTTGATGCTGCTGATCTAGGGTTTTCTATTCCTGATATGAATCAGATTTATTGTACTATTTCTCTCTACTGAATTATTAAAGATTAAAGAAGGTTTGATCAAAGGGTTTCCCCACACATTGTGGGGTTTGTCCCTGGCTAGCCGCCACATCTTGTGTCTCTTGTCTTGGATTGTTTTCTATCGATCGTTTAATGTTCTATCTACAATTTACTTTATGTACATGTGATTGCTAATCTATGGAATATAATAAGAAAAAGAAGTAAACTGTTATAAGAATAGAGCATACCATAACTTAACATGGTATTAGAGCTGAAGTGAAGACAAAGCCTGAGCAAGAGCAAGAGTAATCACTGAAGAGAAGATTGGCAAGACCATCCTAAAAGAACTACGGGGTCCTCAGCACTCTTTCCTGCCGAAGACAAGCTCCGTGAGAAAGATGAATATCACAGATGGAAGATGTCTATCGATCTAACCTTGGAGGATCAAGGAGTGTTGGGTCACATGAGAGGCAATATTGTTGAGCCTCCATCAAATGCACCTCCTACTGCCTGGGAACAAATGGAAGAACAGAGAAATTAAAGCTAAGAAGATCATCCAGGACTCTATCAACAAGCGCTTGGTGGCCTACATCTCTAATCTAGACACCTCCAAGGAAATCTACGATAGATTGGTGAGTTTATTTAAAGTTAATGATGCAAATCAAGTTTTGTTTCTTAGAAATAAGCTGAGGGAAATCAACAAGGGTAAAGATGAGAGTATGCAAGCATACTTCTTAAGAATCACCGAGATCAAGAATGATCTCCTATCTATTGGGGAAGCTATTACTGATAGAGAAATGGCACTCACAACTCTTGGAGGATTACCATCTGAATGGTATGTGTTCAGGACTACTCTTCTAAACAATAATGTTATTCCTAGTTTCCAGGAATTAATGGCTAGATGCATTCAAGAAGAAACAAGGGTAGAAAAGCAGGAAATGCCCTTGCCTAGAGGTCCTCCTCCTACCTTTTCTTATCATGCTAAGAAAAGAAATAATTCTGGGTCTAAATCGAAAAGAAAGGCTGGATTTAAGGGTGGAAGAAAAGGAAGAATTATTTGCAATAAAGCAGGTCACTATGCAAGGGAATGCCTTGATAGAAAGGACTCCCAACGTGATGATGATCAAAATCCCTCTCATGGTAATTGAAAGGATGGAAAATTTAATAGCAAAGGTAAGAGGAGAGTTGGGAATCGAGGAAGAGGAAAACCATTCAAGAAGGCTAGAAAGTCCAGGATGTATTAAATGCACCTAACCTCAAAAAGAACCTAGTGTCCATCTCAACAATGGAAGACAAAGTCTACAAGGTAACCTTCAGCAATGGCAAGGTACGTATATGGAAAAATAATGTTAAAGATGCCTTTACTCTTGGGTTTAGTGTTGATTCATTATATCAGGTCGATGGAAATCCACTGGGTGTCATGTCTTATGACACATCTCTTCAGTTCGAACGTCGGCATTGGAGGTTTGGCCCCCTCATTATAAAGCTATACTCCATGTAAAACAAATGGTGATAGGGATGCCCAAATTCCGAGTAGAGAAAGAAGGTGTATGTCCAATATGTGCTGAAGAAAAGCTCAAAAGGGAACCATTCCCCTCAAGCCAAAGCAAGACCTCTGATATATTATAGTTGGTTCACTCAGGCATATCTGAGGCTGGAATTAAGAGGGAGACTACTACACCACATACTACTGAGCAGAATGGTGTGGCGATAAGGAAGAACCACACGATTGTGGAAGCTATCCGGGCCATGCTACATGACCAAAGACTTCCGAAGTTTCTATGGGCTAAAACTACAAACACTGCCGTATATGCCCTCATCAAGCATTAGGTTCCAAGACTCCTAAAGAAAAGTTCACTGGTAAGAAACATAATGTTTCTCATTTTAGAATTTTTGGAAGCCTTGTATATTTTCATGTGCCGAAAGAGAAAAGAAATAAATTGGGTGCATCTGGAAAGAAGGGAATTTTTGTGGTCTATGGTGAAAATACTAAAGGCTATAGAATCTATGTAGACGGTCAAAGGGAAGTCGTAATTAGTCATGATGTCACTTTTGACAAAGATATGGCTCTCAGCAAGGTGAACAATCTTTCGAATTTGAGGAGATCTCACGAAGCTGACACCAGGGAACCGAAAGAAAAGGATGATGAATCAATGCCTTGTGTAGAAAAACCCATGGATCTGAGTGATCCTCCTCCACATGAGCCTTCCTCTTCTAGGAAGAGGCCTTCATGGCTTAGGGGGCTACTTGATGATGCTGAAGGACATGCTGCACCC
Source organism: Pinus taeda (assembly GCA_000404065.3). NCBI lineage: Eukaryota > Viridiplantae > Streptophyta > Pinopsida > Pinales > Pinaceae > Pinus > Pinus taeda. Next base: position 41,520 of record APFE030562671.1, read on the forward strand.
CGAGGAACCTTTCATGAAAGTAAGAAACCTAATAGGTATCAAGGATACCTCAGCATCATGAGCACAATCATACACAATAAGCCTTCATCATTCTCAGACGCCATCATGCATCAAGTATGGAAGGATGCTATGGCCGAAGAATATGAGTCTATCATGAAGAATGATGTCTGGGAAGTAGTTCCCCGACCCCAGGACAAGACAATTGTTACTTCCAAATGGCTTTATAAGATAAAGCATGCAACATATGGAAGTATGGAAAAGTATAAGGATCGTCTTGTTGCTCGTGGTTTCTCCTAGAAGGAAGGTATAGACTATGATGAGATATTTGCACTTGTTGCCTGATATACGACCATCCGCTCGATCATAACCCTTGTCGCTTCACAAGGATGGAACCTACATCAAATGGATGTCAAGGTTGCGTTCTTACATGGCTCGATCAAAGAAGAGGTCTATGTGGAGCAACCCGAAGGATTTGAGAATTATGATCGAAAATGTCATGTATGCAGGTTGAAGAAGGCTCTCTATGGGCTGAACCAAGCACCTCGAGCATGGTATGAGAAGATCGACAGCTACTTGATGAAGCTGGGATTCACTAGGAGTGAAGCCAATCCTAACCTTTACTTTAAGGTTGAAGATGATAAACCTCTCATACTGGTGTTGTATGTGGATGACCTCTTTCTAACAGGTGCACACCTTCTCATTCAAAAATGTAAGAGGGAGTTGGCTTCTGAATTTGAAATGAAGGACCTAGGACTAATGCACTATTTCCTAGGACTTGAAGTGTGGCAGAAGCCAAGGGAAATTTTCCTAGCTCAAGGAAAATATGTGGTGAAGATTCTGAAAATATTTGATATGGTGGATTGCAAGCCCGTGACTACCTCGAGGATCTTAACTTTCAGAATTTATATGGTAGTGATGTCGGACCAGATTTGGGAAATGCCTCTGAGTTTCAAAAAACTCATTCGCATTGATGTTCTTGATGAACCTCTGTCCGAACATATGTTTTGCAGTTAGCATTGTGAGCTCATATTTGGTTGAGCCTCACTAGATTGGTGCCAAGAATCTTCTGAGATGTCTTCAGGACACAATCTCTCATGGATTGAGATACACTGCTAGAGATGTGAGACTACCTGGATATACTGATGTTGATTGGGCAGGCAGTGTGGTGGACTGTAAGAGCACTTCTAGGTGTTGTTTCACCTTGGGATCTACTTTGATATCCTGGATGAGTAGGAAGTAGAGGTCGATGGCTTTGAGCACCGCCGAAGCAGAGTATATTTCTACTAGCATTCTGGTTGCGAAAACTCTTCATTGAGCTGTTTGGATTTACATTGGACACCACTATGATTCTCTGTAACAACTGGAGGTGGGATTCGATTTTTTAGGAATCCCATATTCTTCAATTACTCCAGCAGATAGACATCATCTGGGATATGGCAAGTCGATGAGCAAGGAGGCTCCATCGCATTAAGATGATGTACAGGCTGATACACCTTGTCAAAGCCCTGAGGAAAGATCTAATCTGTGATTTTCCCAAACGACTTGGAATCATCAAGAAACCTTTGTACAAGGGTCCTGTATGTTGCATACATTGAGCTCTGGGAGCTCTGAGGGCTTTCAGTTCTTACTGGAGCAACATATGACCATACAATGACTGACCCTCCCCTAGTGGTGCGCACTGGAACAAGATAATTTTCTCTCTTGTGGGACAAGATGATTTGCTCTCTTGTGGAACAGGATGATTTTCTCTCCTGTGTAGCAGGATGATTAGTTCTCCTATGAGGCCTAGATTGATGTGTTCTCCATGGCGATTGTAGTAGGATTGATGTGTTCTCCTATGAGGCTTGGATTGATGTGCTCCCCATGGTGATTGTAGCAAGATTGATGTGTTCTCCTATGAGAACAGGATTGATTAGTTCTCCTGTCAAGGCATCCTACCCATGCAGTCTGGGAATCATGGGAAGTACCTCTCATCTGATCAATGAGCAAGGAAATGAAGTTAGGTACCATAGTAGTATCGATGGATGCATCATTGTATCTACCATACTCCCTACGCTAGGATGACCTCCATTAATCTGGGATCAATGATACTAGTCTGGGACCAGTGGTAGGAGTTGTACCATACTATGACGCTAACTTCGGGTCGATTGAGACTGGTCTGGGACTAGTGGTACATACTCTGAGACTGACTTCGTGTCAGTGAAATACTGGTTTGGGACCAATGAGAGTGGTACATACTATGACACTGACTTTGGGTCAGTTGAGACTGGTCTCGGAACAGTGGTACACTCTCTAAGACTGCGATACTACTCTGGGACCAGTGGTAGGAGTGGTACCTACTATGAAGTTGACTTCAGGTTGGATGAGACTGGTCTGGGACCAATGGTACACACTTCGAGACTGACCTTGAGTCAGTGGAGGATGATACTGGTTTGGGACCAGTGGAGTTGTACTCACTATGACGCTAACTTCGGGTTGGTTGAGACTGGTCTGGGACCAGTGGTACATACTCTGAGACTAACTTTGAGTTAGTATGATACATCCTTGATCATTTCTTTGTCTTCATAATTTGGACAAAATCAGAGTAGAACAGAACAATGCAAGAGCAGAGCAGAACAGTACATATCAGCACATGGTAGAACAAGACAAAGAAGAACAGGAAGAATAGAGCAGAGCAGGGCAAGGTTCAGGCTGCATAGGGTAGTGCATTTGATGGATGAATAGTAATGACCAATAGACAGATTGTAGATGAAGTTCTTCCTCATTGAGAGGGAGTGTTAAAATTGGAAACCAGGGAGAAACTTCATGTGGGCCATCTTATTCATGGCTGATAATATTTTTATTAGATTCCTCTCATCGAGAGGTGTAGGATTGATATAAAGATCATACGATTCCGATAAGTATTCATGGACATATGAATTTATTTTGATTATGGAATTATTAGCAAGCCGGCCTACAACTCATGTAGGCTCAGAAGCCCAACAGTCACATCTATTCAAACACCAACGTTGTGTATAAATATAAGAGGACTTTTCCTCATTTGCACTAAATCTTCTCATCACATCTCTCTCTCTTTACTACGCGGAAATGAATCTCTTCTCTACTGCGCAGAAAATGGGTCTCTCTCTCACACATGTGAAGCTAGAAGCTATTGAACCTGAAGCTGCAATTGTAGATCCAAAGATTGACCTGCTTGGCCTAGAAGATATCCTCTTTCAAACTAAGTTGTAGGTTAATTTGAACCTCCTCTGAAAGCTGCAACTTTTGGTGGTGGAATGAAGTCAATCCGACGAACGGTTTGCAAGATATCAACTGCCCTAGTTTGAAGCCGAAAACTGCTGAAACTGAAGCTGCAACTGCAAAAGTAAAGATTGACCTACGTGGCCTAGAATATCTCCTATTTGGAACTATTTTGTAGGTTAATCTAAACCTCCTCTGAAATCTGCAACCTTTGGTGGTGGAATGAAGTCAATCTGACGAATGGTTTGCAAGATATCGACTGCCTTAGTTTGAAGCCGGAAACTATTGAAACTGAAGCTACAACTACAAAAGTAATTATTGACCTGCGTGGCCTAGAATATATCCTCATCTAAACTACACTGTAGGTTCATCTGAACCTCCTCTGGAAGCTGCAACTTTTGGTGGTGGAATGAAGTCAATCTGACAATCGGTTTGTGAGATATCGTCTGCCCTAGTTTGAAGATGAAATCTCCTGAAACTGAAGCTGCAACTGCAGAAGTAAAGATTGACCTGCATGGCCTAGAATATCTCCTCATTTGAACTGTGATGTAGGTTCATCTAAAAATTTTCTGGAAGCCGCAACTTTTGGTGGTGGAATGAAGTCAATCTGACGATCGGTTTGTGAGATATCGTCTGCCCTAGTTTGATAATGAAGCTGCTAATGATGATGCTCCTGATCTAGGGTTTGCTATTGCTAATATGAATCAGATTTATTGTACTATTTCTCTCTACTGAATTATTGAAGATAAAAGAAGATTTGATCAAAGGGTTTCCCCACACATTGTGGAGTTTGTCCCTGACTAGCTGCCACATCTTGTGTCTCTTGTCTTGGCTTGTTTTCTATCAATCGTTTAATGTTCTATCTACACTTTACTTTATGTACATGTGATTTCTAATCTGTGGAATATAATAAGAAAAAGAAGTAAACTATTATAAGCATAGAAAATACCATAACTTAACACTTATGATACAATTCCATAAGAACAACTGCAAAAAAATGGTTAAGGGAGTCATTTTGAGGAAATAGCAACAACTGGTTTATTGTTTCAGGTGCAATTGGGATTAGAATGTCTCCATTCTAGGCCACAATGGTTCCTTGTAGTGGATTGTATCTGGATTGAAACCACATGACTAGATCAGGGAAATAATGTGTCTCTGGGAAAATGAACATAAGCAACAGGGATTCCCAAAGTTTAATCTCATCTTGCTGGTCTAGGTATTTTTTCTTCAACTAGTGATGTAATTCAAACAAGTCGAATTCACACTTGGTATCAATAATCTTGAAGTACTATTATGCAAATGTCATATGGTCAAGATCCAAGCTAGCAAAGGTCTTAGGGTTATCCTCACACTTTCATTTTCTACTAGAGGATTGGCCCTTTCCCTTTAGTGCTATGTCTAAGGAGTTTTAAGGAGGAAAAAGATAACAAAGCTTTGGGTTGAACATGTACCTAGATGAGGGATGAATCTGTCAGTGGTAGTAGGTTGTGAATTAGTTGAAATTGATAGGTGCTAGCAAGAGTAGGGGTTGTGAGAGATGAAACAGTACCTGCAATTAAAAATAATAATAGTGCATTAGGATAGTTGTGCAGGATGAGACGAGGTGATTTTATAGACTTTAATCGATTACCATTGTAGTTAGAACTGTCACAGAATGAGATTTAGATGTATTAATGGGAAACAGAAAGTTTGCAAGGGATAAGTGTATAATGGGTAATTGGCAACGGGAATAGGTGGTGAGAGAATGGAAGAATGAAAAGTGGTGTGGTGTGATTAGCGAAAGGTAAAGTACAGGAGTTGACATGGTGACCATTGAGAGGAGTGGAGGAGTGATAGGCATATTTCTGAAGGGGGGGTAGTGGTATATGGTTTTCAGCGAGGGGGGTTTGAAGTCGTGAGGAAGTGCCATGTTGCATGGGGCCCGAGAAAAGTAATATCACCTTTCGGACCCCCCCCCCGCCCCCCCCGAGTTAACATGAAATAGGATGAGAGGGTGCGAAGTGTTTTCCCCACCATTGGTCAGGGCAAGGAAAATCATGGCCATTAAAAAGTGCATTCACGATATCACAAGCCGAAAAAACATCTTGTCATCTCCCAACCTTATAATAAAACCAATGCTTAATGCTTATTACAAATTACTAATCATGTTTAAATGACATGATTAGTTCATTATTTAACCAATTTTTTTTTATCAAAGCATGATTAGTAATCCTTAGGGCACAATTGATCTAGAAGACCCTCTTTTTATTTCATAAAGTTACTTGTAACCCTATTCTAATGCATAAAAATACAATTAACCAAGTTTAAATGGTTTGGTCACTTTTTCTCTTATTTATCTTATCTACCGATTTCAACCAATATTAAACAAACTGGTTGAATTATTTCCTATTCTAAAAATATAAATTTAAACATGTTTGATCATTATTATACTATATGATTCAAACAAGAATTATTTCTAGTGGCATTTGAGCTTGCTCATTTGTACACTTATTTTTCTTTTCATGGGGTTGCTTTCATTATTTTTTCAAAAAATTTCATATTTTCATATTTTATTCTATTTTTTGTTTTCTATTTCTGTATACCTTTTTTTTATAAATATCTTACTTATCAAAACCATATGTTACACATCAGATCCAACTGGGGACTGCTTCCTCCTGCAGGATGCAGAGAACTTTGCAGATCCATTTGCCTTCTCCTCGGGGTAATGGAGTCTCTGTTGAAAACAATCAAACATTGCTTAAAAATGAAAACAATCCTGTGATGTACAAATGATGAATCAATGAAGGAATCTCAATATTGGATATATGCTTCAAATATTTCCCATTGACAGGCAATGAGGAATATTGTCCTTCCAAGTTCTGCAAGATAAAAGTATTGTTGCCTTTAACCTTTGCATTGTTAAAAGGTCCAAACTAGAGATTATCAAACTTTCCATGTTTTCCTTTATCTTCCCTTCTTGCATCCCATCTTAATACTAAATATCCTTCTTTAAAATATCTTTCTCTAGCCTTTCTGTCAGACAAACCTTTCATTTTTATTTTTATTTTTTTTATTTTTCTGATATTTCCAAATCTTATAATGAACTTCATCTCTCGCTTCATCAAGTTCTATAATATAATTGATTCTCCTAGAAAAATCATCAATTTCTTCATTTACTTCTTGTAAAAATATCATGATAGGGAAAACTAGATGTGTAGGAAATGTGGCTTCTTTACCATAAACAAGATGAAATGGAGATTTACTTGTTGACCTCTTTGGAGATATTCTATTTTCCCAAATTGTATATATGATATGGTTCTCCCAACTCCTTTTGTGGTCTTTCGACGTTTTCTTAATGACTTTAACCAAGCTCTTGTTTGAAGACTCTCCCAGTCCATCTCCCTGTGGATAGTAGGGGGAGAATGATGTAACAAAACTTGTTATTTCTGACAAAATTCAATCATTTTGACACTGCTTAATGCTGCTACAATATCTATAACTATCTATTAGGGGCATCCAAACCTAGATAGTATATTTTCTTCAATAAATTTAATAAATTTAGTGTCAATTTCATTCCTGACTGGAATTGCCTCTATCAATTTAGTAGAGTAATTTGTGGAAGTTAATATCCATTTATGTTGGCTACTTAATGCTGGATGAGTTTCTCCATTGAAATCTAGTCCCCAGTGTAGGAAAGGTTCTTGAACTAGTACTAGAACTAGAGGAAAAGTTACTAATCTTTTCTTTCCAACAAACATTTGATATTGGCTACAACTTATAACCTTTTTTCCTACTTGTGCAAACAATGTGGTCCAATAAAATAGTTCACTCAAAATTTTATATGTTGTAGCTCTCCAAGCATAGTGTTCTCCACAAATATCTGCATGAAATTGATCAATAATTCCTTCTGCCTCACTTTCTGTCAAGCAAAGCAAAAAGATATTGAGTGGATCTTTCCAATACAGATTTGCATCGATGGTACAATATTTTATGGCCTTCAACTTTAGTGTCTTGCATCGATTCTTTGTAAATTCAGATGGACACTCAAAATCTCTAAGAAAATGTACAACATCTATGTACCACTCAGATAACAAGAATTTCTCATCAATATGAATAGGAGTTGATTGAATTGAAGATTGAGAAGGTTCTTATGGATTCTTCTCTGCTAAATATTGAGAAGGTTCTTATGGGTTCTTCTCTACTGAAGATTAAGAATTTCTTGTGGATTCTTCTCTACTGAATTTTGAGAAGGTTCATGTGGATTCTTCTCTACTAAAGGTTCTTGTGGATTCTTCTTTACTGAAATTTCCAAAATAGAGTTCATCCCCAAAAATTAACAATTTGACTCAACTAATATTTTAGCCAAACCCTGACCTTTCACCAACTTTGTAGTTTTGATAATGAAATAAAATTCTAATATATTAGTGATCTATTTTCCCTTCTTCCATGAGTATCAGGTTGAGTTAATATAGTTTTAACAACACTATTGGGAACATAGGCAATAATGGAAGAATGAAGGACATAGACTCTAAAATATTTTAGGGCTTGAACTAAAGGATAGGCTTGTTTTTCAATAATATCATATTTGAGTTAAACATATCTCATAAATTTACTGAAAAACACAATAGGCTGGTCATATCCATTCTCATTCTTTTGTAAAAGAACAATAGCTAAGGTGGTTTTAGAGGCAAAGGAAAAAAATGCTAAATGGTTCAGAATAGTTTGGACTAGCTAGTATTGGGCTTTAGAAATAGCTTTTTTATCTGATCAAAATAAAACCTTGCTAGAATTTTCCATTTGACTTCTTGACCTTTCCTTAACATATCAGTGATATCCTTAACTATTTCAGCACAATTAGCTATAAATCTCCTTAAAAAGTTGATTTTTCCAAGAAAATCCCAAATTTCCTTTTTATTCCTTGGTAATGAAAGTGCTTGGATAGCTGAAACTCTTATTGGATCAACGACCACCTATTCATTAAAAATAATATGGCCAAGCAATTTCCCTTCTTTGATTGCAAACATGGACTTTTTGGGATTGAATGATATCCCAAACTTCCTACACCTGTCAAAAACATTCCTTAAGTGCTTTAAATGTTTTTTTATCATAATTATAAAATATAGTCAGATCATCAAGATAAATGAAAACAAATTTATTTGTCTTACCCACAAATGCTAAATCCATAGCTCTTTGAAAGATAGCTTCGACATTGGTTAATCCGAAAGGCATACAGTCAGATCATCAAGATAAATGACAACAATTTTTTTTCTTACCCACAAATGCTAAATCCATAGCTCTTTGAAAGATAGTTCTGACGTTGGTTAATTTGAAAGGAATCCTTGCATACATAAAAGTACCCCAAGGAGTTGTGAATGTTGTCTTTTCTCTATCTTCTGGACTCACCATGATCTGGTTGTATCCAGAAAATCCATCTAACATAGAAATTTTATTAGCTCCTGAAACCTTTTGAAGAAATTGGTCCATCTTGGATAATGGATAATTATCTTTCAAAGATGATTTATTTAAGTTCCTGAAATTTACACACAATCTGATTTCACCATTTCTCTTTCTTACTTGAACTAAATTTGCTACCTAATTAAAATACCTCAATGGAACTATGACCTTGGAATCAAGTATTTTTTTAAGTTCTTTCTCAATGGTAGGAAGGACTCTTCTTAACTTTTACTTAAAATTTTTGGCTTCTGGTTTTAAAGGGATTTTATGTTCAATGAGTGTTGTATCACATGTCTTCAGCTCACTATAGGACCAAGAAAAACCATATTTATAAGCTTTAAGGAGATCTAAATATTTATCTTTCATTTCCATTGGTAAAGATGCAAAGATTTTAATATTTCTAATTTTTTCTGAAGTTCTAATATTACATTCTTTTATATCTTCTTCAGGTAAATTTGATAATGGATTTTTAGGAATATCATTGTAGTCAAATAGATTCTCAATAGGAACTAAGTCCTTAGGAATGAAATTGTTAGATAATTGAATGATGCTATGATCACCAATCCTTGAGTCTAGGTGTGAAGTTTGATTTTCCTTATTCAACTCATTATTATCTAGTTGTTGTTCTTCAATTTGTAAGGCTAACAATTCATCATTTAATTGCAAAAATAATTTCAATTGTTCATCATCATCAAATATTTTCCAATATTTAAGAGTATCATGAATCAAAGGCCTATATTTAACTTGAATTTGATATTGCACGAGCATTTGATCAGGAATTTTAAAAGAACTAGCTGAAACAACTAAAGAGTTTGCATGAATATTCTCATTCCTTGGAATAACAATGATGTTCAATGATTGAAAGAAGTAATACACTAAGTCCCATGCCTCATTTCTATAAGATCTAATTCTAGGATGTTTTGTTTGACAAAGATTCCTTACTTGTTTAACAATGAGTTATGAGTCATTGAAGATACTAAGATTTCGCACTTTAAGACTTTTGGCTAATTACAATCCTAGAAGCAAGGCTTCATATTCTGCTGAATTATTTGTAACATCAAATTCAAGCTTATAGGATTGAGTTATATAATCTTTGTCTGGTGAAACTAGTACAACACCAGATCCATCTCCTTCTTTTTAACAAATACCATTGAAGTATAACCTCCAAATATCATTCTCAATAGCCTTTGGTTTATCTACAATGATTTCAATGCTAAGCTGAGTGTTTTGTAAGTTATTTGATGGTAATTGAAAACATCCAAAATCTTGATCTACTGTATAAATGGGATGATTTCTTGCTTGATCTGATTTTCAAATAGTGTTCATGAATCTTACCTCTCTGTATAACCTAAGATGCTCACCCCCATATCCAGGAATAGTAGCATAAGACATGTCCATTTTAAGACTTCCTCCTAATTTGGGAGGAACATGACTTGATAATAACATGCCAAATTTAGGAGGAACATCAATAACTACAATGCCTAATTCCATACTCTTAATATGAATTTGAGCTAAAGTGGCCACTAGATCCTTTATAAGTCTAAGACATGGTACTTTCCTGGAATAAAAAATATACAAATCATGATAAGATCGAGTGACCTCTAATTGAAGTTGATCCATGATTACCTTTGGCATCAAATTATGGGATGATCCATAATCTAACATGCAGTTGTATAGTAAAAAATCATGAAATTTTAAAGTAACATAGAAGGGTGGTACATTTTCATCAATCGTATCTGATATGTGACCAAAGAATACTGAAGTTTTTTCATCTTTTAGGCTAATTTCATCTCCTTAAGCATCAACACGTGATGACTGGATCCATTTGGAAACTTGATTTTTATAACCTAGATTATTTGAAAGTTTAGATAAAGAAATGGGTATTCTGACTCTTTCTAATTTATTTTCAACATTAAAAGTGGTTAGAACAGTTTTACAAATTGAAGGTGTTTCATTTGGTGGATTCAGTGATTGGATTGTTGTTGTTTGGGATTCAATAGATTTAATTTGTGGTTCATTTACAATGGGATTTTTGGGAGGTCTACTAGGCCCTCACCTTGGTCTTAAATCATATCTTCTATTCAATTATACAATTAAAAACTCAGAAAAGGCCTAATATTTTGAAACATGTGAGTTTTCTTGATCATTATTGAATTGAGGCTTTTTTGCTCCATAACAAGTTTATGATAAATGTTTTTGGTGATAATCACATCAAAATTCATTTGTTGACACATTTCGAACTAGCAAGTATGGTTCATCGTTAGGATGATGAATCACACTTGTTGGTTCGAAACACGTTGACAAATGAATTTTGATGTGGTTATCGCTGAAAACATTTCTCATTTTCTTAATCTTGATGAGAAGATTGATTTAGAGGAAGAGATACAATAACATTTTGGAAAGATGAATGATCAATATTATTGATATCCTCATTAATCAAAGGGCTAGTGTCTTCAGGCTACTGATCATCAATCATTAATGGATGTTTAATTTTTTATCAATATTTTGTCTTTGTAAGATTTGGGGTTGGGGAGGTCTCCTAAATTGATTTTGAGGTCTAGCAGCAGTTTTTTGAATTGTTCTAAGATAAGCTTCTATTTTTGAAATCTTATTTCAAAGGTTTCTAAAAAAATGAAGTGATTTCATCTATCTTTTGATCTTCATTTTTAGTTTTTGAGGAAGAACCCTCTTCCTTGGCTTTCATTTTCCTTTCAAGTTTTTCTGCCTTAGCCTTAAGTTTAGCTAATGCTAACCTATTGGCTTCAAATTTTATGGCATTTGTTTGCATGTCTTCTAAGGTATGATATGTTCTTTCCCTAAGCATAACTACAAAATCATCTTCAATGCTTTAGAAAATATAACTTTGGCTGCTACAACTGGTGGTTTGCAGTTAGGTGGCATTTTATGATAAAGTTTATTAAATCTCTTTACGAAATCAGACACTGGATCACCAAGGTTTCTTTTCAGTCTTTCAAATTGTGTAAAAAAATACACAGGATCCTTCTTAACCCCCCATTGATTCTTAAAAATGGTAGTTAATTCATTCCAAGATCGGATAGAATTTGGTCTAAATTGTCTAAACGAAATTATGACATTCCCTTCTAGTGATTGAATAAACAATCTCATATACACATTTTCATGTTCAATATTCATGTTATTAGTGAAGTCCAAGAAGGTAGCTAAATGGTCTTCAACAAACAAACCCATTTCTCCATTAACCTAGGTAGGTGTTTTAAATACATATCAAAAAAATTATTGAGTATATTAGGAAGTTGTAAAGCAACACACCTATCTTGATCAATAGGTTGAAAAGCAGCCATACTTGAAGATGAAGATGAATCAATAGAAGATGTGGTAGAGGATGTTGAAGATGTAGGTGAATATGGAGGTGTAAAAGTAGGTGGAGGAGGAAAAGAGGGTGGAGTATTTCTTAATGTTTTTAAAGGTGTTCGAATGACTAACATTTATACATATATTTCAACTTCTTCTTTGGTTTCAAAGAAAGGATTTGAATATACATAAAAAATTTCCTCAGGCTGGGTAGAAGCATATTGAAAGGTATAAATAGTGTGAGAGATAAAATTAGTAGGTTTTAACTTAGGTAAATGTACATCTAATTATTCTCTTCATTTAGGTGATTCTAAAGGTAATTTAGGGACTTGATATGATTCTAGTGAATGGATTAAAAGAGCTTACTGTATATCAACTACTTTGGATAGTAGCTCTAAAACCCTAGGTGTTAAGTTAACCAAATCTAAAGGAGATGGAACAGACCTAAAGGGATGAGAGGTTGAAATATCCTCAGATTGTAGTGGTGCAGAAAAAGAGGAAGAATTTTCAAGTCTTATTCTTAAAGAGGCTTCTCTTACCAGTCTCTCTAGATCAAATAATCAAGAAACAATTTCATAATCATAATGAGATCTGGTGTGTCTTAAGGGAGCCAATTTGGGTTTGTGAAGTTGTTAGGTGAACAATTAAAACCTATTAGTCCTTTGTTCACCTTAAAGGAAAAGTTGCTCCAAGGAAAATAATTCAATTTTTTTTCCCCAGCAACAGCACCAATCCGATGTTGTCCTTTGAGATAATTCTAGATTAATTAAGTATGCCAGAGCATCTAAAATGTTTTGTTGTTTTATTTTTCTTTGGATGACCAATGTTATGAGCATATTAAGGCAGGTGATTAAACCTTATTAATACCAGATATTTAGAAAGGGTTGATTCTTTACCTCTGAACAATAATTTGATTTAAAAGTGTGTGAAAGGAAGAAATGTAAGAGGCCATGATTTCCTAAATATTCAACAAAATTTATTTAATCATAAGAAAGCATGTAAGTAGACATTGTTTACAACCCAACAAAATATATTTAATCTTATGAAGATGGTTGAAAATTTATAAATGTAGAGGATCTTATAAAGACAAACAATCCAACAAACTAATCTCTAAAATAGATTATAACTTCAGAGGGGGTTTAAGATAAACTGATATTCAGTTTTCTCTTACCCAATTTTATTCATAAAAACTCAAATACATGTAGAAAAACAAGATGAGGTTAAAACATAATAAATACTCACAAAGTGACAAGTTGTTTGAAGAAAATCCAGAATCCTTTCATTAATATGAAGCAATTTTAGTTGTATACAATTCTTCTTTAGAAAACTCATGTAGGGTTTCAACTCTTAATACATCAAATTTGTACTTATTTATACAAAATATGTGGATTCTAGAAATGTCTAATTACAAAATAGTACAAAAATGTATGAATGTTTAAATTGTTGAGGTTGCTGTCACTATATTTTAGGAAATTGTTGATGAATTGGCCTTAAAATGCTATCTTGTTGTCTGTGTGTTGGAGAGAAAAATTTTTATTTGATAGTATCACACAACTGATCCAGCCTTTCATCATTTGGTATAGAAAGATCTATTAGATTTCTATAAAATTCATCGACTTCAGTATATTTCTCAAAAGTTGGCGTGTTGATGAAAATGTGCTTTATTTCATGTTTGATAGTTAAATCAAACTCCAAATCTTCTATGAAAGCTTTACCTGTGACATGTCTTTTGATACCTACAAACTTGGATGTATCTGTTGCAATAGTGTAAAGTTTCTCATGGTAATCTTCCAAGCTGATTAATCTGTCATTGGGTGCTACCCTCACAAACCTTTTTGATTCAACAAATTAAATTTAGTATGAAATCTCTAGACAAAATTTTCCAGATCTTTACACTTAGTCTCCAATTGAGTCATTAAATTCATTTTCTGCAATACCTTCTTTATTTCCAGGATGGTCTCCATTCTATCTGCAATCTAGATCTGCTCTAACTCTGGCCTAGTCTTTGAGTTCAACACTTCGAGCATGGGTGTAGCCTTAGTTGGTTTTTATCCCAGTGTTGTTCTCACTTGTTCAATTATTGTCTGGCACCTATCAATTAACTCTTGTTATTCAAAAACAATCTGAATGGATGGCCAAATCTTAGTTATGGCATGATTTATATCCACCGAAATTATTTCCTTAGCTTGGGCCAAAGTGTGAGCCATCAATGACTGATTTTCTAATTGATCAATATTCTTGGAAATTTGGTTATATTTCTGCATCTCTTCCACCAAGAGGGTATCATTTTTTATCTTGTGTGCTTCTAGATTCTTTAATTTTTGTTGGAGCTTATCATTTTCTTGTCTCTAAAGAGATAGGTCCTGCATAACTTTGTTCAAATCATTTGGCGCTGATGTTGAATCCCCTGTTGTCCCTAAAATTTTAATTGGTATGGTTGTTACTAAAGCTATAGTTAATTGTGAAGCCTCTTCTTTTTCCTGAAGTAGCTTCTTTATCTATTCCTCCATCTCCTTTATTTCTATATTTTTCTCAATGATCAATTTGAGCATGTCTTCTTTATGTTGCTCACTTTCTTCTATTTATTTTGTTTGTGGATCCTTTGTAGAAGGTAACTTCAGATGTTTCTTGAGTCCTTCTATGACTGCATTATTTTTCTTCAGGATCTCCTCCACTTCTTTGGCATCACTCAGATCATAACCCAACTTGATCACCAAATATTACAATGTTTTCATTTTGGTGTCCTTTTCTAATGAAGAAATTTTCTCCAATTTTAATTGTGTTTGGACATTTGTGAGAGATGTCCTTAAATTTGAAATTTCTATAGCAATATTTATCATGGTGGAGAAAATGATTTCTCCAGACAGTCTATGCATATGCATTTGATCAATGGGATGTATTTTCTTTGCATCAAATGAGGAGATAGTCTTCTTATAATCTATAGGAGTTTTTGGAGATGGTACTTGAACCTATAATAATTCCATTTGTATCATTTCTTTCTCACTATCAAATGTTGTTAATAACCTGTGTTGGGAGGTAGAAATCTACTTCCAAAACTAAGCATAGGTGTTGGATTTGATTGTTTCATTTCTCTACTTAATTTGTAAAAACTTACTGAAGATATTTGGATCATCATGTTCACCTAATTCTGTTGACTGTGATTTTTCTAAAGGATTCTATGAGGTCGAGGAGTATTGGGTATCAGGGAAGAGTTCCTCAGACAATATGGAAAACTGTAAACCACTCATAACTATAGTTTGTTGTTCTTCCTCATTCTGAATGGTGACATCTTTGAGATATGTCATCTGCTTTTTCTGTTGAATGATGAATTCTTGGGAACTTATTTCTGTGCATGTTGGAGATGAATTTTCTTCCCTTTTCTTGTTTCCATGTTTATCTTGAGGCACTGGAGTGTGGGGGGTGGTTGTAGACATAATTTTCTCTTCTGCTTCTTATACTATATTTTCCTCCCACTAGCCTTGATTCATAAACTTCTCGGTCTCTGGTATATGGGTATGATTATAAGGTGTGGTTTTGAGTTCCACCCTTAAATTATAAATTATGTTGAATGGATCATTTCAATAGGTGAAACTGGGCTGGAAATTGAATTGCTTTAGGATTGAGTATGACTCATCTCTTGTTGCTTTGGTATTACATATGAATGGTCCCACTTGGGTCTTGATCTTAAATTTTGATTTTATTTTACCTGAGAAAAAATGGACTTCATCCATATTGATCATATGTCTTATGTATTCCAGAGAGAAAATCCTCATTTGAACATATTTAGGCAACTTTTAGGGAGCTCGCTCACATCCATATACTCTTATCTCTATATAATTCTGGTATAAATACCAGTCTCCAATTTTTGTCTGCTCACTCAGGTGTAAAACCCTTTTAATATGTGAACCGATCCTTGGCTCACTCTAACTGATAAGAAGCCCTACAATTATATGAACAAAATTGTCTATAAATTTTGCAAATTTAAACTCTGTTAAGTTTTTCTTGACTAATGAAGTCCACTGTATCACTGATTGATTGATGCCTTGATCATCTTGTTTATGTAAAGTAATTGGAAACTTACCTCCTTGCTAAAAAATAAATATATAGACTAATATAGATGCATATTTAAGCATGCCTTCTGTAGTAATCTTCATCATTTGTTCATGCATATTATCAGCCAAGAATTGCTTAAAATTAAACATGAATGTCGGCTTATGTTCATTGGAGAAAATAGATAGAAATCCTAGAATAGGCTCATCTACCCACTAGTTTGATTGATACCGTAAAAGGCAAGAAACTAAGGCAACGATCTATTTGGCTTTCTCTGGGAACATAGAAACTAGATAAGGGGGATGTTTCTTGGGAAGCTAATAATCTTCTAGAAGGAAAATATTTAAAATCTGGGCTCTCTGAGGAAAGGTTAACTTATGATACAAATCCATAAGAACAATTGTAGAAAAATGGTTGAGGGAGTCATTTTGAGGGATTAGCAACATTTGGTTTATGTTTTTAGGTGCAATTGAGATCAGAATGTCTCCATTATGGGCCACAATGGTTCTTTGCAAAGGATTATATTTGGCTTGACACCACATGACTAGATTAGGGAAATATTGTGTTTGTGGGAAAATGAACATAGGCAATAGGGATTCCCAAAGGTTTATCTCATCTTGCTAGTCTAGGTAGTTTTTCTTCAACCAGTGATGTAATTCGATCAGGTCGAATTCACACTTGGTATCAAAAATCTTGAAGTACTAGTTTTCTAATGGCATATGGTCGAGGTCCAGGGTAGCAAAGCTTTTAGGGTTATCCTTACTCTTTTATTTTCTCCTAGAGGATTGGCCCTTTCCCTTTGGTGCCATGTCTAAGGAGTTTTAAGAAGGAAAAGTATAATAGATATTTGGCTTGAATAGATACCTGGATGAGGAATAAATCTGTCAATAGTAATGGGTTGTGATTTAGCTGAAATTGACAGGTGTTGGCAAGAGTAGGGGTTGTGAGAGCTGAAAGAGTACCTATAATTAAAAATAATAACAACGCATTAGGAGAGTCGTGCAGGATGAGACGAGGTCATTTTATAGAGTTTGATCAATTACCATTGTGGAATGAAAAGTGGCACAATGGGATGAGTAGAAGGTAAAGTACGAGAGGTGACATGGTGACTGTTGGTGGGAGCAGAGGAGTGATAAGTGGATTTCAGAAGGTGGGTGGTGGTATATGGTTTTCAGTGAGGGGTGTGCGAAGACGTGAGGAAGCACCATGTTGCATGGGGCATGGGAAAAGAAATACCGATTTTTGGACCCCCCCGCCCCCCCTTGGTGTTAACGAGAAACAAAATGAGGGGGTGAGAAGTAATTTCCCTATCATTGATTAGGGCAAAGGAAAGCCGTGGTCGTTAAAAAGTGCCTTTGTGATATCACAAGCCGAAAAAACATCTTGTTGTCTACTGACCTTATAATAAAACCAATTCTTAATTCTTATTACAAATTGCTAATCATGTTTGAATGACATGATTAGTTCATTATTTAACCAAAATTAATTTATCAAAGCATGATTAATAATCCTAAGGGGGCATTTGATCTAGCAAACCCTCTTTTTATTTCCTAAATTTAGTTGTAACCCTATTCTTATGAAAAAAATGCAATTGACCAAGTTGAAATGGTTTGGTCACTTTTTCTCTAATCTATCTTATCTACTAATATCAACCAAGATTAAAAAGTTTGGTTGAACTATTTCCTAATCTAAAAACATAAATTTAAACATATTTTATCATGAGTATACTATATGATTAAAATAGGAATTAGTTCTAGTGGCATTTGAGCTTGATCACTTGTACACTTATTTTTATTTTCATGGGGTTCTTTTCATTATTTAAAAAAAAAATTAAAAAAAAAAATCATATTTTTATTCTATTTTTTTATACCCCCTTTTTTATAAATATCTAACTTATCAAAACCATTTATTATTACAAAAAAAAATAAGGTGAGAATATGAAGCAACTCAATTAAAAGAATTTAAAGTACTTGAGAACAAATCCTGTGATATGATCGAAATATCTTCTTGGTTGTTGAAGCCCATTGCCAAGAAGTGATCCATCCAAAGTGAAGCTTTGTTCTTGCAGGAGGCTTTTTTATGAAGCATATGTTTGAATGATGAGTGTTTTGACCACAATGCTTACATGGTTTAAGATCAAAACAATGATTTTTCACATGGCCAACTCTATCACAATGTTGCCATTTGACAAATTTTGTCTATGGATGTGGATGAGGAGCATGATTTGGAACAGGTGATTGTGAACCATCTGGAAGAAATTCAACACCCTGAAACTTAATGGGTTTTGAATAATTTGGAGAATGAAAGGACACCTCATTATCATATCCAAGACCAGTTCTATTTCTATTGCTGACGAGTTATTCCCAAGGTCTAATGATGGACTTGGGAAGTGTAGGCTGAATTTCTACATCTACATGCAAATTTTCTCTTACACTGGACATTGACTTAACCTCAATCTCAATGACTTGATCACTTTCTAGTGGGCGATGGGAGTTAACTTCATAATAAAAAAGAGGATTTTTATGAACAAAAGCAAGTTTAGAATGAAAACTCTTCTGCTTTAATTCATCTCGTTGTAATTGTGACTCAAGCTGCAAAAATTCAATTTTGTCATGTGCATTTTGCAAGTAGGTATGAATGTCCATGAGAATGGATTTGTCAATCATAATTGTATTGTCGATAGTAGAATATATTAAAGTATTCAGTAACTCTAATACTCCATAAAGCCTACTAATTTTGTTAACAAATCAAACTTTGTAAATATGGAGTGTTAGGTTCAATTGAAAATGCACATATTTAGCGTATTTTCAAAGAAATTAGAAGTCTCTCCAATTTTGATATGCACCAAGTTTTGGCTCAATGGAGGAACTTGTTGAAGCCTTGAAAATCGAGTCTACAACAAGGGGGATACCCCCCTAGTCCAGACCTTGAAAGTAGCTCCTTTTCCGTTTGGGATGGTGGGTTCGACTAGGGATAATGGGGCCAGTTTCCCAATGTGTATGTGTTGAAAAGAATTGATATTTCTGTTTTCTAAAGATTTCTAAGTAAAATGCTTTTAATCTAAGTCTAATCTAAAAATGCAATTGTATTCTAATGAACAGAAATATTTAAGTCTAAAACTAACCCGAGATTCAACTTTTCACTTATGTGATCTAAAATAATTTTGAACAACAATTGGTAATAAAGATCATTCAATTGCTACGAGAAAAGAATTCGATAAAAATTAATTGTTTCATATAAAATGTTAGCCGAAACAATTATGAGAAGCATATTGCATAATAAGTCATTCATATATTGAGTGTAAACAGAATAGTCATTACCGTACAAAAGTGCCAAATAATAACTCAAACATTCAAGCTTTCATATATAAATAACTGAGCATAAAATATTACTTTGACACATAAGCAGAAATCATTAAGAGATAAAAGTACCATTGATAACAAGTTCTACTCATGAACTTCAGTACTATAGATTATCTCTTCCTAATTCAATATCTGCTAAGAGTATAAAAGTGCATTTTAGTAGCAGATATTAAACAAAGATATCAATAAATCTCGCTCCATTCATTCATCACAACCTCCTCCGAGGGTGCAAAAGTGCATGTTCTGAGGAAATGTTTTTGACAAATTTCAGGACCCTTCTCTAAATGCATGAGAGGGGTTAAAATACTACTTCCTAAATACTAAAAATATTTTATTAAAAAAATATAGGATGAGGTTTAAATGACCATCCTCATCTAAGGAAAAAATAAATCAAAATTAAAACTAAAACTGAATCTAGAAATTAACTATCTATGTATCTATTCTCCGTGGTTGCAAGCATTCAACATCAGTTTGAGGAGGGTCAGCTAGCCGACCTCTGATTTTAGTTTCCCTAAAAAAATAGAATCGGCAAGTGTTGGCGCTATCTTTTCAGCAGAGTTCGTGAGGCATTTGAGAGTCATGCATTGACTGTACGGTTTAACCAAGTACTGCCAGTAAGTATCCCAGTTTAACTTGGTTAACTTCTTGATAGACTCTACCTTTTCCTTAGCTTTCTGTCTCTAGCTCATTTTCATTTGTTGTGCCTTTGGGAGGAATCTGGGAGCAGTCTATGATATGAGGTTTTCTCTGTGAAGGTTTTCATTGACACAGTCAATGACGTTGTTTGTTGTTGTAGCAACTTCTTCTGCTGCCATGCGTTGAGCTCTGAATGGAATCACTAAGTTTCAACCAACTCTGCTTATCGCTCAAGGGTTTATCTATTAAATATCGTCGGTTTTAGAGTGTGGGTCCCGCCTTTAGCCTTTAGTGCTTTTCTCCGTGGTTTTCTAGCTTACAGGGGACTGAACACTTGGGGGATTTCCTCTCGAGGGGTTTCGCCCAGCGAGCGCGATAATCACACATCGAAAACTCCTTCCTTTTTCTGATCCAGGCTTCCCAGGTGCTATTTTTGCCTCCTTCGCTATTTTGATGAGCCTTGGTCTGCACACTTTTGCCCCTTCTTTCAAAGTTTATTCCCTTACCAATCAGTTTTTTGGTGCATTCCGCCAACTTTTTGTTTTCTTTGGCGAACTTCTCCACAAACTGTTGGTTGTAGGTTGCATGTGGTTCTGGTAGATGATACATAAGCCTTAAATCTTGTGCAGTGAATGACCCAATGACGTCTTCGCCTCGAGTCTCGAATTGTCTGTCTGTTATATCAACACTGTCTAGTACCCACTTGACCATGTCCGTGTATGAAAGAATCTTTGGCCTTGCCGCTATCCAGTGCAAGAATGAATATGCAAGTTTAGTAATTGACGCCTCAGATGACCCGCGTGAGTCTGCTATTGCTTTAACCTCCCTAACCTGGGATTTTCTCCTTCGAGTAGACTGTACATGCCTTCCCAAGTAGTTATGTCGGCATATTTGTTACAGGTGGTGTTTGTGTATAAGGGTATCATTTCTTTGTCTTCTGCAACCAGAACTTTTCACCTTTTTTCCCATTACGTTCTACACACTGTTGTGTATATTACTTTGCTTGCCACTCCTACAAATTTTACAAGTAAGGAAAGAATAATGATAAGAGATAAGGTGACGGGAAAGCTCTTAATGCCAAAATCATATGAAATATACCACCCTACGTGAAATAACCTTTCGTTCAGATTCAAATCTTATCTCATAAATGACCACCAACTAACCATTAAATTGACATTAATGTCCATAACTTGATATCAGATTACGAGAAACGCTTTATTGAACGATGAGCCCTGCAGATCTGCGATAAAGTGATTTTCCGATTTGCTTTACAATATCACAAATTGCAATATCGCTAATCCATTTTTTAACAATCATTCATTACTTTATGATTTTGCAAGATGCAATTTGTGAGATGCCTTATCGCATATCGCTGGATCGAGATATTTTACCTTATGTGATACTTGTGGTGTATAAAATCTGCGATGCGCAATGAATTTTCAAGGTGCGTGATCTAGCATTGCGTTTTCTCAATTTCAGTTATCTTGTTTATATGATGTTCCCCCATTACCTTTTGTGATGTGATGTTTTATTATTGATTTTATTTGGAATCTATCATAAAACTTAAGTTTTTTGGGTTTTGCGAGTGTTCTCCTAAGTTTATGATAGCATGTTTTATTCAAAGGGAAACATAAGTGCTAGTTTTTTATTTTTTAGAAGGGTCCCCATTTATTTAGATTTATTGCTAGAACTAAATAAAAAGGGGGTTTGTTGCTGGCCACAACAACTACCGATTCACTAGGAAGAACCAGTTATCTCTGATTATCTTTTGAATTTTCTAAACTTCCAAAACATAAATGTTTTCTGGGAAACCAAAATTTATTACAGAAATATAAAGTGCATCATGATTTCATCTATCAATGGTAGTTTGTTTCTCCTATGTTAACTCTAATTATTTACTTCCCAAAGCTGGTCATTGTATATACATTAGCCACTACTTAGTTTGTAAAGATAAAAACAAAGACTTCTCTTTAGATCAGTTTTAAGTATGCTCATTTGTCGTAGGTAGAGCCTCTTCTACCAGCAGACATTCATAGCCTCGACAAGGTTACCTGTTACCCAACAATGATCTTGTATCCTACTTGGAAAAATATATAATTTTCAAAGATAAATCTAGGTTCATACTTATTTTCTTTTATTTCTTAAAGAAAAATGTCTTGGTTTGGTAGCCAAATTATGACAGTGCCATTCACTTGATTTATAACTTTATTGAACAAGCTGGCTCGTGATGAGACCCCTTGTCTTTTGATTGCAACAATCTTGAGTCATTGCCCTATTTTGGTATGTAGTTTTGACAATGTCAGCAAGTCATAATATCTATGATCATGATAAGTCAGCGCGTGACGATCCCTTTTATTCTCTAAGCTTATAGTGTATCATTGGATTATTCCTTGAAACTCATAATTCCCTAGGTTGGGAGGAAGCCATTATTCCTTAAGAATAGCTCTGGACGACAATTGTAGAGTTTTCGGAAAGAGCTTTTCTATAGAGAATCTTAGTTTTTTTATTGATGCTTTTCATTGACTGATATAAAACAAATTCCAACTAAAGGTTGTTTTTCATCAAAATTCGTAAGGCTGAAACTAGTAACATTTTCAGGGTTATAGCATTTGACTGTGTGTTTCAATAATAATGATCAATTTTCCAAATCAGTTCTATTTATACAAGCGAAAAACAAAATCTAAAAGAAACACTAATCTTTTTCATGAATTCCCAAAGTTTTACCAGTTACAACATGTTTTATTATCAAAATAAAGCTATTAAATACTAATTTACAAAAAATAGAAGAAGTCATATTATATGGAAAGTATTTTATGAGAATTTTCCCATTAACAAGTAAAGATTGTCTTTTCCCTGCTAAATCTTGCAACATGAAAGTGGATGGACCTATGATTTCTATAATTTGGAATGGGCCAAGCCAAATTTGTTGGAATTTAAAATGTTTGCCTTTTTCTTTGTGAGCATTGTCCCATTTCAAAACTAGATCTCCAATTTGAAAATTTTTCTTAGATACCATACTTGAATCAAAGGAAGCCTTTACTAATGCCTGATGATGAGCGTGTGTGATTTTAGCCTATTCTCGTTGTTCTTCTAGCTTAAGGATCTGTAGTTGTCTTAGTTGTAGAGATGAAGTTGGTGTTTTGCTAATAAATTGAACTAAGGCCAAAGAAGGAATTGCTAGATGAGTTAGGAGAACTACTTCTTTCCCATAAACTAAATTAAAGGGAGAAGTGTCAATGGAAGCCTTTTGGGTTATTCAGTCTGCCCATAAAGCATATATCAAATATTTGTGCCAATTTCTATGATTCTGATTGATGGTTCACTTAATGATTCTGATTAAGTTTTTATTCGTTGATTCATCCAACCCATTCCCTTGTGGGTAATAATTGGCAGAGTATTTAAGCTTAAAACTTCTTTTAAGTGCAAATTCAGTCATAGCATTGCCAGAAAAATATGATGCATTATCAAACATTAAAGCAGAGGGTAAACCAAACCTAGTGATTATGAACTGATCTATGAAATCAATGATGTGTTCAGCATTAGTTGTCTTGAGAGGAACTGTTTCTACCCATTTAGTAAAATAATCTGTAGTTGTAAGGATATACCTATGCTGTTTAGAAGAGTGAGGAACAATCTCACCTATTATATCCAATCCCCACTAATCAAAAGGTCGATCAATATTGACTGTTTGCAAAGGTAATGATCATTTCTTTTGTCTCTCGGCAACAGTTTGACAAATTTGACATTTCCTTGCATAGCTACGCATCTTTAAATAATGTAGGCCAATAGTATCCTGCGCGTAAAATTTTATGTGTTGTAGCATCTCCTGCGTAATGTCCACCTGTTGGTCCATCATGTAGTTCCTGCAACACCTTTTTAGCTTTAGATTTCTCAAGACATTGAAGGAGAACAAAATCATAATTCATCCAAAAGACTACGTCATTTATGAGTTGATATTGCTTAGCCTTCAACCTTAGAGCTCTTTTCTTTGTATAATCCAAATTTGAAGGAGCATATCCATTTTTTAGATAAAATATGATATCAGCATATCTCGATTCAATATTGTTTAGGCTTACCTCATACATTTGTACCTCTTGATTTGGAGATGATATTTTAGAAATAAGCGATGCTCCAGCCAACATCTTGCGAAAGCCTTGTCCTTTTACAATATTTGCTAGTCTGATATCGGCATCGTATTCTTGTAGGGCAGTAACCCAATTTGCTCTTTTTTCACCCACGTCTTTCTGTACTAAGAGACTTCTTACCGTTGGAAAATAGCGAAAGACTGTTTCTTAATGTCAAAATAATTTAATTCAACCCCTTGCAAATTTGAATAATAAAAGGCAATTGGAGCTTCGGCCTTGTCTTGATTGGCTTGAGTGAGTATCGTAGCATATGATTTATCAGATGCAAATGTATAAAAAATAAAATGATCAGAAAAATTTGGAGTTGCTAAGGATGGGGCATTAATAATCACTTGCTTGATTAGACTTAACACTTCATATTCCTCTTGGCCCCATTTGAAGAGTGAATTCTTCTTTATCATTGCTTGTAATGGTGACACAATCCACGAGAAATCTGGAACAAATATTTTGACAAAATTAATCTAGCCAAGGAAGGATTGCATGGCTTTCTTATCATACCTTTGGCAACGTTGGAAGATCTGTTTTAAGTCTCTAAGGTGATTACCGAATTTTTTAGAATATACTGTTATGTCATCCAAGTAAATCACCATTGATTTGTTTACTAATCGCTTAAATGCAATGACCATGGCCCTTTGAAATGTGGCGCCAACGTTAATCAGACCAAACGACATCTTTTGATATGTGTAAGTACCTCATTTGGTTGCAAATGTGGTTTTTAGCTAATCATCAGGATGGACCAAAACCTGGTTGTAGCTAGAGAAACCATCTAAAAAGGACATTAATTCTGATCCTACAACTGCTTGCAATATTTGTTCCATAGGAGGCAAGGGAAAATTATCCTTTTGGCAGGCTTTGTTAAGATTTTGAAAGTCAATACAAATTCTAATATGTCTATTTTTCTTTCTAACTGGGACCATATTGGAAACCCGCCTAGAATGTTGAACAGGAAAAATAATTTTGGCTTTCAATAATTTGTTAAGTTCAGACTTAATCTGACTTTCCATATTAGGATGGATCTTCCTTAGCTTTTGCTGGACAAGTTTTTCATTAGCTATCATTGGGATAGTATCTTGAATAATCGAAGTGATGTCAGTCTTAAGTTCATCACAGTTCCAGGAAAAGACATTTTTGTACCATTTCAGGAGACGAAAATAGGCTAATTTTTCTTTTGGGGCTAGGCCAAGACCTAGGTTGATATTATGTGGCTTGGTATCCATTCCTAGATTTACTAATTCATAGTTTAGAGTTGAACTTTGAAGTTTTTAATTGGTAGATCTCTTAAACCGGTCTTTCAAATCATATAGGTCTTCCAACTTGACAACAGACTTTGGTATAGCATTATTAGTGTTTTCTTGTTGTAATTGCTGATCATGTTAGTCTTCATCAATTTTCTGATTAGTGTAAGATCCTTCCAATGTTAGGAAACTCACAATATCAGGATCATCATTGAAAATTCTCCAATTTGTAACATTATCAGGGATAGAGGGCCTAAAGATCAATTTGATTGAGAATCTATCTGGGCTATAGTCTTCTGAGGGGATGAGCTTGGAGGCTGCATTAGCCAGGAGGTCAGCACTAGCATTTTGGATTCTGGGAATAGGTGAAATATTAAATGTTATAAAATGTTCAGTCAGATCTTGCACTAAAAATTGATAATGTTTCAAATGACATGATAGATAATGTTTAGTATTTCATACCTGTCTGATAACAATCTTAGAGTCTCAGAAGACTTGTAGATACTTGATATTTAATCCGATTGCCTTGTACATTCCTTGGACTAAAGCTTCATATTCTGTAGTATTGTTTGTATAATCAAGTTCGAGTTTACATGTTAACATAGTTTTGTTTCCCTCGGACTAACTAAGGCACACCCTACTCCTGCTCCATCATTAGACTTAGAGCCATAAAAAAATAATTTCCAAATAAATATTTATTTACAGGACTATCTATAAAATTAACACATTTAGAACTGTCTGTTTGAGAAAAAATTTCTACTTGAGACAGAACAGAATGTTCTAAGTAAGGCGAAGTATGAGCATTGAAATTTCCTAAGAAAGAGTCAACATTTCCAATTATATTGTTGTTGTATGCTACAGGTTCATTTTCTCCTTCCAATTCCATCACTATGTATTTTTGGTGTCTTTCTCGCTCAACCTTTATCTAATTCGGTTTACCATTGTAAGGGAGCCACATATGTAACCAATTGGTCGCAAAGTATCCATGAAGCTTTACAGACCAGTCCCTACTAAGAATTAAGCCATAAAATTTGGGAATGTCTGCAACTAGAATATCAATGAATTGACATACGTTTGGATAGATGACAACCTTATGGTGACTGTATTTAGCTCACCCATTACTTCAACTTGCGATCGGTTCAGCTAAAATATGCATACTACAGATTTTTGTGGTTGGACGTTTAACTTTGCACATATCGTTTTAGGCAAAATATTAGATGAGGCTCCTGAATCTACCAAACAATTATGCAAGTTTTTATTGAAAATTTCATAAGTAAGAAGGAATGGAGGAGTATGGGATTTTGACCTACCTTTGATTAAGGCAATATCATTTGGATCAACTTTATTTGCCATATTAGTTAGAGATCTTCCCATCTCATGAGAAGCTTTTGATATTGCAATGGCAGGAAGATGCGCAAATAGTATTGCATGTAACTCTTTCAAAAGTAGCTTCTGTTGATGTTTCAATTTTCTCAATTCATGGAAAGTAATGTTAGCCCTAGTCTTATTCATATCTTCACGATACTATACTCCATCTCATCAGAAACAATCAGTGTTTTAGATGGAGTTGAGGGATCAAATCGGACTGAGCTTGTTTGAGTCACTTTGGCTAATGATTTATTACCTGCAACTTTATCTTTAGATGTTGAGCTTGCACTCTTCTATTTAGGACCAAGTTGTGGAGGATCAAGGTAATTTCTGCTTCTAGTACTAACTGGTAATACCTCTTGATCCTCTTCATCTGGAATAATGAAGTCCCACATTCCTTGTACTTCTACAACTTCATCTTCATCGGTAGGTTCCTTGTTAGAAACTTCCTCTTCCTCTTCTTCTAATTCTAAATTTGTTATAGCATTGGGTGGCTTTGAATCAGTTGAAGGATTTTTTCTATAAGGCCTATATGGATTTTTTGAAGAATTATCTGCTACTTGTTTCTTAATGTCAACCATTTCGTTAGACATGGTTTTTAGGACTTTCTGCAATCCTTCTAAATAAAATGGGCCTTTTGATTGCTTTTTCTTAGGATCATCTCTAAAAGCAACTTTCTTAGATTTTCTTTCATCGACATCATTTTTCTTTTCTAAAGCTAAGATAAGTTTCTCTACCGTTATCGCTACCTTCATGTTTTCAGCTAATGTCACCTTGGCAGCCCTGTCAACAAAAATAGCTATGTTCGATTGTAAAGCAGATATGTACCATTCACTTTGAACTTCTTCACTAGGCTTAGAAGCAATCAGAATTTTATTCAAAAGCTTGTTGAAATGCGAGTTAAAATATTTGATAGGTTCTCTTGATTCAGCCTTTAGATTTGATTAATCATTGATCAGTGTTGCTGTAGATCTGTCATCACCGAACTTAGTCAAGAATTGCTCTTGGAAAATGTCCCAACTAGTGATGGATACTGATGGTAATGAAAAATACCAAGATTCGACTGCTCCTTGTAATGTATAAGGAAAGAGTCAGATAATGACATCTTCATTAGTAACACCATTTAAATTTATCGATAACATAAAATTGTTAATGTGTTCTTCTGCTTGCATGCCTGCTTCAGGATTAAACTTAGGCAACCATTTTTCAAGATAGGTCAGTAGCTGACTCAAGGGGTTAGGCATCAAGACTGCCCCTGGGTTATTCCATGGGGTTTGGGCCATCGTTGAACTACTAATAGAGGAAAACACAGAAAAATTTCCTTGGGGAATGGATGAGGATGTTAAAGTTCCAGTACTTTGATGGACAACAATTTGAAGTGGAGGGGTAGATGGTTGACTTTGCAATAGAGAAATTGGAATGGATGTTGATGATGAAAGAGTCTCACTATCAGACCCTTGAGATGATTTCTTTGCTCTTTTCCTTTTAGGTAGAGGTAATTCAGTTGGTTCAATACCAAACTTTTCACTCTGCAATCTGGTTAAAGGATGAGAAGGATTGTATTGTGAAGTCATACTACCTTGAGATATTTTAGACTTTTGAGGTGATATGGAGAATCCTTGAAGTTTATGAATCAAATATTCAACTTAAGGAGATTCGATAGTATATTTGTTCGAAATGTTTGGGTTAGTGGCAGTAGTTGTTGTTTTCTCAACTTCTCGCTTAGAATTTAAAGATTTGGAATGTGATGGAGAAGTCAGGGGAGATGTTGAGGGTGATTTACTCTTAGAATGGTATTTAGATTTGGATTTACTAGCCATTCATAGTTCGGGGCCCTCCTTCTAGCACCAAATATGTTGAAGCCCTGAAAATCGGGTCTACAACAAGGGGGATACCCACCCAGTCCAGACCTTGAAAGAAGCTCCTTTTCCATTTGGGATGATGGGTCCAACTGGGGATAATGGGACCAGTTTCCCAATTTGTGTGTGTTGAAATGCACTGATATTTCTATTTTCTAAAGATTTATAAGTAAAATGATTTTAATCTAAGTCTAATCTAAAAATGCAACTGTATTCTAATGAACATAAATATTTAAGTCTAAAACTAACCCTGGATTCAACTTTTCACTTATGCAATCTAAAATAATTTTGAATAGAAATTGGTAATAAAGATCATTCAATCACTACAAGAAAAGAATTCGATAAAAATAAATTATTTCGTATAAAAATTTAGTAGAAACAATTGTGAGAAGCATATCGCATAATAATTCATTCATATATTGAACATAAACAGAATATTCATTACCATACAAAAGTGCCAAATAATAACTCAAACATTCAAGCTTTCATATATAAATAACTGAGCATAAAATATTACTTTGACACATCAACAGAAATCATTAAGAGATAAAAGTACCATTGATAACAATTTCTACTCATGAGCTTTAGCAATATATATTTATCTCTTCCTAATTCAATATCTGCTAAGAGTACAAAAGTGCATTTCAGTAGCAGATATTAAACACAAATATCAATAAATCTCATTCCATTCATTCATCAAAACCTCCTCCGAGGGTGCAAAAGTGCATGTTTTGAGGAAATGTTTTTGACAAATTTTAGGACCCTTCTCTAAATTCATGAGAGGGGTTAAAATACTACTTCCTAAATACTAAAAATAGTTTATTACAAAAATATAGGAGGTTTAAATGATCGTCCTCATTTAAGGAAAAAATAAATCAAAATTAAAACTAAAATTGAATCTGGAAATTAACTATCTATGTATCTATTCTCTATGGTTGCAAGCATTTAGCATAAGTTTGAGGAGGGCCAGTTGGCTGACCTCCGATTTTAGTTTCCCTGCGAAAATAGAATCAACAAGTGTTGGTGCTATCTTTTCAGCAGAGTTCGTGAGGCATTTGAGAGTCATGCATTGACTTTGTGGTTTAACCAAGTACTGCCAGTAAGTATCCTAGTTTAACTTAGTTAACTTCTTGATAGACTCTGCCTTTTCCTCTGCTCTCTGTCTTCAGCTCATCTGCAATTTCTGTGCCTTTGAGAGAAATCCGGGAGCAGTCTCTGATATGAGGTTTGCTCTCTGAAGGTTTTCATTGACACGGTCAATGATGTTGTTTGTTGCTGTAGCAACTTCTTCTGCTGCCACGCGTTGAGCTCTGAATGGAATCACTAAGTTTCAGCCAACACCGCTTACTGCTCAAGGGTTTATTTGTTAAATACTGTCGATTTTAGAGCATGGGTACCGCCTTTAGAAATTAGTGCTTTTCTCTGTGGTTTTCCGGCTTACAGGGGACTAAACGCTTGGGGGCTTTCCTTCTCGAGGGGTTTCACCCAGCAATGTGCAATTAGCGCTAATCCCGCATCAGAAACTCCTTCCCTTTTCTGATCCGGGCTTCCCAGGTGCTATTTTTGCCTCCTTCGTGGTTTCGAAAAGGCTTGGTCAGCATGCTTTTTCCGCTTTTACAAAGGTTATTCCCTTACCAATCAATTTTTTGGTGCATTCTGCCAACTTTTCATTTTCTTTGGCGAACTTCTCCAAGAACTGCTTGTTGTAGGTTTCCTGTGGTTCTGGTAGATGATACACAAGCCTTAAATCTTGTGCAGTGAATGACCTAATGAGGTCTTGGCCTCAAGTCTTGAATTGTCTGTCTGTTATATCAACCCTATCTAGTACCCACTTGACCATGTCCGTGTATGGAAGAATCTTCGGTTTTGCTGCTTCCTGGTGCAAGAATGAACATGCAAGTTTAGTAATTGATGCCTCAGATGACCTGCGTGAATCTGTTATTGCTTTAACCTCCATAACCCTGGGATTTTCTTCTTCGAGTAGACTGTACATGCCTTCCAAAGTAGTTATGCTGGCATCTTTGTTACAGGTGGTATCTGTGTATAAGGGCATCATTTATTTGTCTTCCGCAATAGGAGCTTTTCCCTTTTTTCCCATTATGTTCTGCCCACTGCTATGTATATTACTCTGCTTGTTGCTCCTGCACATTTTACAAGTAAGGAAAGAATAATGATAAGAGATAAGGTGATGGGAAAGCTCTTAATGCCAAAATCATATGAAATATACCACCCTACGTGAAATAACTTTTCAATCAGATTCAAATCTTATCTCATAAATGACCACCAATTAACCATTAAATTGACATTAATTTCCATAACTTGGTATCAGATTACGAGAAATGCTTCATTGAACGATGAGCCCTACAGATCTACGATAAAACGATTTTGCAATTTACTTCGCAATATTGCTAATCCGTTTGTTACAATCATTCATTACCTTATGATTCTTCAAGATGCGATTTGCGAGATGCCTTATCACATATCTCTGGATCGGGATGTTTTACCTTAGGGGATACTTGTGGTGTATAAAATTTGCAATGCGCAATGGATTTTCAAGGCACACAATCTACCATCGTGTTTTTGCAGTTTCGAATAGCTTGTTTATATGATGTTCCCCCATTACCTTTTGCGATGCAATGTTTTATTATTGATTTTATTCTAAATCTATCATAAAACTTAAGTGTTTTGGGTTTTGCGAGTGTTCTCCTAAGTTTATGATATCATGTTTTATTCAAAGGGAAACATAAGTGCTAGTTTTTTATTTTTTAGAAGGGCCCCCATATAGCTTTATTGCTAAAACTAAATAAAAAGGGAGGTTGTTGCTGGCCACAATAGAACAATTCAACATATGAATAAGGGGATAACATATGTATACTTTAATTCTACAGGTAGTTTAATGCCAAACACAACAATAACTAGGAAAATGACAGCCATAATGAGTCTTGAATATAGCGCCACAAATGTAGCCACATTTGTTCTATTGTGGTGACGCATTTGTTCCATGAGGTGTAAATGATATTCCAACTATGATTTGAATGTGTAGACTAACAAACACAAACATGAAAATAGAGAGTAGAAATAACCAAGTTCCAATTCAACGAGTGTGTATCTTATATCCTCGTAGGTAATTCTCATTAGAAGAATTACCAATCCAATTAATATGTTCCAATATTGGATTTTTTAGCGGATATTTTAATGGAACTTCATCACAACTGAACAATATGTGGGGTACATATTTTAGGGGATTTTATTTTATTTATTTATTATTATTGTTTTTTTCGGTGCGATTCATGGAACAAGTAGCACCAATGTGCTACAGATATAAAATGTTGCATACATAACTAAAAACACTGAATCCAAATAACATCAGTGTGTAATATATATCACACCAGTGCTAATAGATAAAAAATCCCTAGGGTGTTGGTGTAATGAACGACAATGGGGTAGGCAAAAATAATTACTCTATCAGTGCTTTTGTTTAAACTTGTAGTGTCGATGTGTATAGTTTGTATAAATTACCTTGTGTGTTAGTGATATAAAAGAACTAGTGTTGTTAAGTTTCATAATGCATCAATCCTAATAGGTAAAAAAATCCTCGAGGCATTCGTGTAAGGAACGACACCAGGGCATGCAAAAAATATTTGCAGTCCCAATGCTTTTATTCAAATTCGCAACGCTGATGCATATTATTTGTATAAATGCACTGGTGCATTTATTATATAAAAGGAATGGTGATGCTACTTTTAATGATGCATCAGGGCTTGAAATAATATTTTGTATGAATGGGTTGTCAGTTCTATGAAAACACTGGTGTGTTAAGAATTACGATGCACCAGGACATTAATTGCAAACAATACCAATGCTTGAAGAAATAAACAACACCAGTCATGCAAAATAATTTTCTTGCAGTTCTTTTATATAACATAACACACTAGTGTGTTTTTATGTTATGGATGCACCAATTTTTTGTATGTGATTTTCTCTTTTTTGGAAACATCGACATGTGATAATGAAATTATTGTAATTTGTTATTCATTAAAAAATATGCATATATATTATAACAATATTCATATAAATTAAAATTTGATTAGTGCATTTGTATATGATGTTTGGATTAATTTGTTACATTATCATATTTTTTGTCTCTTCATTATAATATTTAATCATCCATATATTTAATCAATGGCGTAAACTTTCACAGTGATGTTGGATAGCATAATAGAATAATTAAAATGTATTTTATTATATATCAATAAGAGGTTCTTTGTCATACAAAATGAGAGTTATTATTGGTAACCTTGTATATTTGAATTGTGACACTATGTCCATTACATTAAACAAAATGCCTGATTCTCACAGACAAATATTTCAAAAAATGCAAGTTACATTGATATCCACATAGATCATCATTCTTCATTGGAACTCTTGTTAATGCTTGAGCTACTTCCATTACAAGGGTTATTTTCAAAGATGTTTTGTTCATTTTATCGATTGTTTTCATCTTCTTCAAGTTCCATCTATAAACATAAAAATAAAGTGTAATGAGGCTATCTACATTGGCGAGAATAATAAAAAATGAAATAAATAATATACATCAATGTAACTTAAATACCAATTTACCATAACAAGAAGTGACTCATAAACTATTCACATGGTTTCAAAACAAAGTCTCATACATTGTTGAAACAAGTCTTTTGTTGGGGTAGTTCCATACTTTGTTTCCTGCATGTTTTAAACCCCATTATAAATCATAGGTTTAATATAAAGGATTATTTTGTTGTATTAATTATAAACTTAGAGAAGTAAAACAACATAGATATTTCCAAATTCCACAACTAATATTTGATATGTCAACATATACTCACAATCCTTACATAACCCAATGTTAATCAACTATTCTAATGGATCTTCCTTGTATGTTAGCACCTATTTGAAGACATTCAAGGATGGTTGCTATAAAACAACTTGAAATATACAAAAATGATATGTTGAGTTGTTATAAAGAAATATTAACAACTACTCACAAACTTTGAAATCAACCATTTTCTTCCTTGTCGTCATGTTTTATGCGCTGAATGAGTTCCATTTTGTTTTATTTTCTGCAAGAAAATAATTGAAAATTAATATTTAATGCTAAATTATTTTTTTATATGTACAAATTCAATCATGATTACATACATTTGAATCACATTGTTGTTGATATGGTTCCTCATGTGATGCAATTATGTCAATTTAATTGACCATCTCCTTGTATACGTTTTTGGACATTCCTACTGGCATGTTTTGCATATCAGCGTATTGATAATTTGATATTTCCATAATCTTCCTAAAAAAAGTAATAAACTATTTTTATATTGATATATGAAAACTAAATATAACAATATCGATATTAATAAATGAATGGTTTGTAGTAATATATACATATAATTCTAGAAAATTATTTTAATTAGGAATATTACCTTTTGAATGTTACTTTTTTGTTGTTGTATGTTTTTCTATTTCAATTCTGACATGTCTCCATGACCATTTCTTTGGAAACACTTCTTGTAATTTAGATATAATTTGGTTCTTAGAATCATTGGAATTATTTTTGTATTGTAAGTGGAAAGTACATCTATATGTTCATTCCACTAGATCCCTCATAGTTTTGTAAAAAAATTCCCCCCTTTCATTAACCTCGAGCACCACTCCATCTAGGCTAAGGACCAATTTATCGTCATTTACGTGTTCTATAATTTTTCTTTTCTTAGAACAACATTTATCTGTTTCTTCATTGTTTCTCCCTATAGAACATTAAACATTTATGAATTCATATATTGTTTGAAACTTGTTATCTAATATTCTTAAGTATATTAGTAATGAAAAAAAAACTCTTTTTCAATGGTATTTTTTCATTCACCTCATTCATCCTTGTGCAATTTTGCTATCAAAGTTTTATTCTCTTTTGAACTTATATTAGAAATAATCTTATCGACCTTCTTCATTTTGTGGATCTGCATGACACACACCAACTTGTACATAGTAGTTAAACTTACATATAATTCAAACATATTAATTTTGTAAAGAATTTACAAAGAACTTGCATTTTCTACTTTTTTTGATGCGTTATCATTATGTTTATCAATACTTTCGTTACTTGACACCTACAATATTTTTTATCCACATACAACCTATACCATTCAATACATAAGCCATTAAATATATTTTACAAATAAATCAAATAATTTTCGGCCAAAAAGATCTCTTCTAACTAGCGTGTTTATCTAAATAAACATATTGGTGCGTTTATCTAAGTAAACACACTAGTGTGTTTATCCCATTAAACATATCAGGCATTTAATTGTTCAACACCATCATGCAAAATTAATTTTTTTAAATAATTTTAAATTATGACAATGGGATTTGTAAGGCTAAACATGTCGCAATGATTTAACGACACTATTTGGAAGGTGCGTCGGTGTCTTATATTACACCAGTAGTAACGATGAATAAACTGGATAGAATCAACAATGTAATAATATACTAGTACGTTGTATTACATAGGGCACACTAGTGTGTTATATTACAGAGGGAGCATCGTCGAACATATAGTCGTTTTTTTTTTTAAATGGAGCGGTTTGATAGGGTTTTGATGTAATTCATTAAGTGATTCCCCTACTTTACATGTCAAATGCCATATATATACTAAGTACTCAAACCCATTAAATCTAAAATGCCTAAAATGAAAAACCCTAACTGTGAAGTGGTAGAGGAATTTAAACCCCTAAGGTGGAATTTTTGCAGTAAGAAGCAAGAGCTTAAAGAAAGTACTTAATTCTTTTATTTGTTTTGTAAATTTTAATTAAATTTAAATAGGAACAAAGATCGTAAAAAAATTTACTAATAAAATCTAAAATAATTTTTTATTATACAAGGTTTTTAAATTTTTTTTTTTGAATTGTCAATAAATCTAATAGAAATTGTAAAAAAATTAAAAGTAAAATTTAAATTTTTTGCTATCTAGGGTTTTAAGTGAATCACCATACCTTTCATATTTTGATCTTTTTGGGGTTCTAAAATTTTGCTGCTCCAAAATGCTCCCAATACGTCTCTCTTGCAAATGGCCTCTCTTGCAAATGATCTCTCTTTTAATAAAACCCTAATAGAAATTGTAAAACTTTTTATTAGTAAAATAAGCAATAAAATTTAAAATGCTTACTATGCAAGGTTTTGAGTGAATCACCATACCTTTCAGCTTATGCTCTTCTGAATAATTATGCTACTCCAAAGTATTCTACTGTTGCACAATGCTTTTGGTATGTCTCTCTTGCAAACTACTCCCTTGAAATATTGGGTAAAATAATGAAATAGTGAATAACTTTTTACTATTTAAAAGACTTTATGAAATTATATTTCCAAAAATAAATTGATGCTCATTTTTTCTTTAAAAAAAACAAAAAGAAAATCACATTTTATTTTCAATTTCTTCACACATCAGTGTGTTCAATAGTTAAGCACACTAATGCATTTATAGGAAAAGTGCACCGACATTGCTCGGGTGCCAATTTTTGTTCAATGCACTAACATGCTACAATTTTTTATTTTTTTTTCTAAATCCCGAAACAATGCAATTAATATTTTTAATGCAATAGTGAAGTTTCTATTTAAACTCATTGGTGCTCCAATTCTTATAAGAGCACCGAGTTGGTTGAATTTATTTTTCTTTTATAAAATTCATAAACAAGTGTGTAACAGTGTTGTTTTTTTTTAAACACATTGGTGCATTTTTGTACAAGAGCATCGATATGATAATATATTTTTTTCAGAATGTCTGAAACTGGTGCGGGTATTGTTTCAATGCCCGATTGCTAGTATTTTTAAATGCATCGATGCACTTGGTTTTGATAAGCACACTAGTAGGGTTTAAAAGCTATGAATTTTAGTAGTTCATAATATATATTATAAGAGCATCTAATTGGTTGAATTCATTTCTATTTTTTAAAATTCGGCAAGAGGGGCATAGGTGTTTTTTATTTTGAAACGCATCGGTGCGTTTTTGTACAAGAGCAATGATATGATAACACATTTTTTTCTTTAGAATGTTGGAAACTAGTGCGGGAATTATTTAAACGCCCCAATCTCGGTTTTAATTAAACACATTGGTGTAGTTTCTTCTAATAAGCGCACCATTCTGGTTTAAAATATGTCTGTAATTTTATTTTCACATGAAATGGCATATTAATCTCAAATTATCCTTTAGAATGCATCCACATGAATTATAGTAGTTCATAGTATAGATTTTCTACCTAAAGTTACCTTATTCTTGAAAAATGGTTTGAAAACTATATTGAAATTTAGATTGTGGTTATATGATTCTCGAGATTAATTTTAGATATGCACACAAAATTTTATTTCTGATTTGTCTCAACTATAGGGACAAAATCTCAATAATACCAAATGGCCAATTCTTCAAATTCCAACTCGTTACATATTGTTGGTCATAGTCCTTGACAGAGTTATCCTTTTCCATCTCTAGTAAGTTTAGATTTTATTTTATTTTGATTATCTAATTGAACTTATCTTTTTTCAATCCATGTCAATTTGAATAAAAATGTATCTAAATTTGTAGGATCCTAATTCAATGTTGAATTTAGATGCATAAATATTTCTCCATTTCAAAAACATCGAAAGCTCTTATCAGGAGCAGCATATCGCAAGAAGTTGGTAGATGAAAATAGACAACCTCTTCACCCTGTTAATTGGAACAAGGCATCTTCCATCCACAATCTTCGATCAATGATGGTAATAATTGTTTGGTATAATGTAATTTCAACAAACCAATTGCATTGACATGCTTACTAATATCATTGATATTGTACTAATGACATTCAATATTTTTTGAAATTAGGATTCTAGCGATGATGCGTGACCCACCTACCATCTTCCGATGCACCCCACTATAATGTCAACTCAAGTGAAGGTTGCATTAAGAGCAAGAATCCGAGAGGAGTCATACAAACAATGGTTTAATCAACCACCTATTCAATTTCCAATATCTCTAGATTCACCAATTAGGAATGACTAAAACAATAATAGTTTTTCATCACAAGTTGGAAATAGAGGCAATCAAATAGAGGTTGGTATTGATGATTAACAACTGCCATGGAGGAAATGTTGTTAGATTCATTCCAGAATGATCAGCTAGGGAATGATTCTCATATTAGTGATACCTTATTCGAAAGCTTGAAATTTTCTTCCACCATCCCTTTCTTTGGACTTGGCGACAAGTCAAAGTCTACTTATCTAGGGACAATAATTTTGATGTATAATGTGAAAGCAAAGTTTGGAATGTTGAATGCATGTTTCTCGGCAATATTGAGGTAATTCACTTGCATGACAGATCAAGTTCCTTATATTTTGTCACACAATCAAAATTAAAAATGGTCGATTTTATGAATGTTAAATATTGACATTTTACAATTATATTCACCACCAATGGCAAGATATTCAAAGATAAAGTTCTTTTGAGTGATAATGTCTTGTTGGTTTGCTGTGAAGAGGTAAAGTTGTTGTTGAAAATGTTGGGTGTTGAGTACATATCATATCATGCATGTCTGAATGATTGTATTATATATAGAAAAGAATACATAGATAAAGATATATGTCCAAAACGTGGGCATGACAAGTACGTAATTCATAAAAAACAGGTAAATCACATGGTCCTCCTCATAAGATATTGAGGCACATGTCTATAATCCCAAGGATTCAAATAATCTTTCATTGCAAAGAATTAGCTAAGTTGTAGGGATGGCATGCCTCAAAGGGAGTCAAAAGTTATGCAAATCCCAATAGATTCAACTCATGAAGTATATAGAGGATGCATGGCCTGGAAAATTCAAGGATGAAGTACGAAGTCTACGACTCAGCGTAGCCAGAAAAGGGGTCAACCCATATTCCCTACAAAACACCAATCATTTTTTTTGGCTTGTATTAGTGATCAATAACAATAGCCCCCCATGATTGTCAACGAAGAATGAACATCTTATGTCGGTTCTCATAGTCCCTAGTAGAAGACAAGTGAAGAATATGGATGTCTACTTACAATCATTGGTAGATGAATTGAAGTAATTGTGGGAATGGATACATGTGTATGATGTATCAAGGCCCATTGCAACAAAAAGGAGTTTTATGTTGTATGGCATATGTGCTTACACCATACATAATTATCCAGGCTTAGGAGTTTATGATGGTAAATTACATTTTTATTGATTTGTCTTATATGTAACAATATTATTTCACATATTAATTTAATTTGTTGTATTTGTTCATATTTTCATGGTCACTAACATGTCAACTTTTGTACAATAATTTCACAAGTCATGTAACAAAAGGGTATCATGGATGTAAATGTTGTGGACCTTCTCTGAAGGCTAGGTAGTTTGAGAACCTATGAAAGACAATGTATGACTACTATAGGGTATTTCTCCAAGAAGAACACCCTTACAGAAGAGCAACATCCTCTTTCAATGATAAACTAGAGAGAACACAAAGGCCTACAATAATGACACCAATTAAATGGCGTAGAGCATATGAGGGAGAGAAGGAGAAGGAGTTTGCAAAAATGTTTGATTCAAATGGGGAGCCTATGATGAATGATCTAGAATTCTTTGACACCTAGGTTGAGAAATTTCCCATTGGGGTGAAATGTAAATATGTCTTTTATGAGCTCCCATATTGGAAGCATATTAAGATTTACCACTTACTAGATCCCATGCATACATTTAAAAATTTTCATATTCTTTATGGAGGCACATATCACCGAAAGAAAGTGAGACATTGGTTGTTAAGAGAGATCTTATTTCTTCAAAAACTAAAAAGAAACATTTGCCAAGGCAAGAAGCTAGAGGAGAGGATGGTCCCTCTTGGTCTTTCAAAGATGCTGATGTCCCCTGGATTTTAAAGAAAGATGATATTTATTTGGATAAGGAATTTATAATGAGTGTGAGGGCTCCTTCTTTATATGGGTATTCGCTACACAATTGCTTCACTGTGGAAGACTATTTTTCGAGGTTGAAATCACATGACCATTTCAACCTTCTAAAAGTATGTATGTCAAA
Organism: Pinus taeda; assembly: GCA_000404065.3. NCBI lineage: Eukaryota > Viridiplantae > Streptophyta > Pinopsida > Pinales > Pinaceae > Pinus > Pinus taeda. Next base: position 81,274 of record APFE030562671.1, read on the forward strand.
AACATGATTTTATTATGTTTTATTTTTGTGTAATGGGATGTTTTATAATTAGTTTCTTGCATAATGTACTATTTACTGTGTAGCGTCATTATCCTATGCTCGTGCATGGGTGTGTGAACCATGACTTCCCTCAAGGCCTACGATGTGCCATATATAAATTATCTACATTTGTAAGTTGGATCACATCAAATGAGATTCATATGGATAGAATTCCACGACAATGCCAAGGCATAACTGAGATTGTTTGTATGTTTGAGAAGGAACTATTGATGAGTTTCTTGGACTTGCAGGTTCATCTTATAATTCACCTAGTAGATGAGGTTAAATTAGCTAGGGTCGTTTGTTGTCGTTAGATGTTATTATTAGAGAGCTACATGAAGAAATTGAATGTTTTTTTTCAACAAACGGAAAAAAGCAAGAGGTCTATGGTATAGGGGTATATATCATATGATTCTTTCTATTATGCTAGTGAGTACATCAAGCAGACCAACAACAGACTAAGTGCGGTGCTTTGGGACTACAAAAGGGATGAAGACAAAAGAGAAGGGAAGACTATAGAAATGAATGGAAAGATGTACATGATAAAAAGTAAGTGCAGGCTTATCATCTGTCAAATTATCACACAGTAACTATTCACAGTGAACTTCATATTAATGCATATTTTGATCTCATATATATATATATATATATATTATATATAAAATATATATTATGAATTGTTTGATTTCATCAACATACTTAGAAATTAAATCCACCAACACATTCATTCTTTACAATATGGAAGAGACACAACCGTGGGTTGGATTGTATGAACAGAAGAGGAGGAAATAGGACAATGACAAGAAATAATTCGAATGGTTGAATGGTAGAAGTGTGCCTTATCCTGACCATTTAAAAGAAAATATGCCAATGACATGCCCTAACAGCTAGATTGCTGATCAAGTTAGAGATAAATACGGTGCATTTGGTCATTACCCGTGTGTTGAAGAGGATGTGCTAAACATAGGGATTGGGTGGAACAACTCATTAATTATAATATCTTTCTATATAGTTTTAAATTCATACTGCACATTCAAATTGTAACATCTATATATATTTTATATTTTTAATTATGTTAAGCTTATTAGACACATGACACTATGAATTTTTCACTTTTTACAGGTGCATTTGTTCCCATCTACGTGAGCATATGTACGTCAATTTTGCATGGAGGATGTCGATGATGAATGCATCACATAAGACTGTGGAGTGGAAGTTGAGTTTGACTAATATAGTTGTGGTAGCCACTGCAATCAAAACCTAATGCAAGGGACATGTTGGGTGTGTGTTACATTATTTCCATGACTACCCCACGCGGGGTAGGCGGACCTACCTATGGTTTTGTTCATGGATTTTGCACATGGTTTTAGGGATGATGATTTTCTTTCCATGGTATTTTGTAGATCCGGTCAAGGGAACTATGGTTATGTTCTAATCTAGGGTTAATGGATTGTGGTTTATGGATGCTTTGGCATTAAAATATATGTATTGTAACATTGAAAGGAATATAATGAAAAATCAATCTAGTAGTCCCAGTTTTGGGATCTAGAGGAAAATCTCTATGTGTATCTGTTTTATGTGCTCTCGCCATTATTTATTTTCTATTTTTTATGATTCGTATGCAGGTAATTTCCGTACGGGGTTAAAACCTACATTTGGTATCAGAGTTGTTTCAGATTCAAGGGAATTCCTTTGTTGCTGAGGGGTTTTGCTCAGGCCTGTCGTAGACCTTGTTCAGTGGGAGATCTACGGGATCGATTCTTGTGGTAAAAGGAGATGGTGAGAAGTGGAAAGATAGAGATCGAGAAATTTAATGGTCAGAGTTTTGAGTTGTGAAAACTCAAGATGGAGGATCTACTGGTGGATAAAGATTAGCTTATTGTGGTAGATCCGGGTACTAAACCAATAGTAATGTCAACTGAAGACTAGATGAAGTTGGATCGGAAGGTAGAGAGCACAATACAATTGTGTGTCTCAGATTCAGTATTGTTGAATGTATCAAGGGAAGCTTTGGCGAAGAATTTGTGGGACAAGTTAGGGACTTTGTACTAATCTAAGTCTCTAGTGACTAAACTGTTCCTATGAAAAAAGTTGTATAACTTGAGGATGAAAGATGGAGACTTCATGACAGAGCATTTGAATGTCTTTAATATTGTGGTAAGCTAGTTATTATCTATTGATATTAAAATTTCAGGTGAAGATAAGTGCATTAGTTTGTTGTGCTCTCTACCAGATTCATGGGATAGTCTGGTTGTTGCAATATATAGCAATACAACTGCCTTGTAGTTTGATGAAATAGTTTCATCCTTGCTGTTGTAGGATATAAGACAGAAAAATATGTAGGGTCATAATGGTGATGCCTTATCTGTACGAGGACAATCCAAAAATAGAAACAAAAATAATCCTTGAGTTGGAGATCTAAATCTATAGGGAGATCTAAATCTCCAGGAAAACTTGTAAAGGTGTGCTGGAAATGCAAAAATGAAGGGCACTTCAAATGGGACTGTAAATCTAAATCTCTAGATAAAGGAAAGGGATCTGATGACTCTCCTTTTGTAGAGGCAGAAGCCACCTCAAATGAAAGTGGGGATGTTTACTTGGCTTCTTCTTCAAGTGCACATGTAGACCATGAGGCATGGTTGATTAACTCAGGTGCATCCTTTCACTTCACTCCCCATAGAGAGTGGTTCTGTGAGTATGAGAAATATGATGGTGGTGATATCTTCATAGGGGATGACAGGAAGGCTAGAACCATTGGTCGTAGAAAATTCAAGTTGAAGTTGCAAGGTGGAAGGATTACAACATTTCTAGGTGTTCTACATATTCCTGCATTGGCCAAAAATATGATTTTTGTAAGCATGCTAGATGATGGAGGTGTAAAAACAATGTTTGAGAAAGATACTTGTAGCATGGTTTAGGGAACACTAGAATTTATGCGGGGATCAGATTGGAACTCTATACAAGCTTCAGGATAGCATTGTTATTAATGGGTGCAACAATTATGTGGTTCTTGAAAGTGGAGTAGAAAATCTAGTGGTCTTTTGAGAAAAGGGCATGTTATGGCATCAAAGGCTTGGACATATTGGAGAGAAGGGCCTTTGAATAGTTCATGGTAATGGTATGGTAGAAGGTATTTCTTATTTCTTTTTGGATTTTGATTTTTGTGAAAATTGTGTATAAGGGAAGCAGAATCGGGTGAGTTTCCCCTTTGGTGTTAAGAGGGAGAAACAAATATTATAGCTTGTGCATAGTTATGTGTTTGGACCTCTGTCGGTTCCATCACTAGGTAAGTCTTTATACTATGTATCATTTATAGATGACTTCTCAAGGACTACATGGATATATTTCCTTAGGAAGAAATCTGAAGTCTTTGAAAAGTTTAAATAATATAAGGCTTTGGTGGAAAACCAGATAGAGAAGAAGATAAAGGTGTTGAGGATAGATAACGATGGAGAGTTTTGCATGAAGGAATTTGAAGAGTTTTGTAAGAAGTGTGGTATACAACAGCAGAAGACTACTCCATACACACCTTAGCAAAATGGAGTTGCAGAAGGAATGAATCGGATGTTGATGGAAAAGGCAAGAGGCATGCTCAATGGTGCTGGGTTAGGACAAGAATTCTGGGCAAAGGTAGTGGAGACGGCATGTTACCTGGTCAACAAATCACCTTCATCAACATTGGAGGATAAGACTCCACAAGAGAGAGGTATGGACTGGTAAGAAACCTTCTCTTTCACATCTAAGGGTATTTGGATGTGATGCATATGCACATATTCTAAAGGAGAAAAGAACAATTTTGGATAGTAAATCTGAAAGGTGCATCTTTATTGGTTATAAGGATGGTTTAAAAGGTTATAACTTTTGGAACCCAGAAATAAGGAAGGTTGTGTACAATCGAGATGTGGTATTTAGAGAGGTGAAAGATGTCATTAAACATGAATTCCCACCAAAGGAACTTGAGAAGATAGAGTTTGATCTAAAGGAGAAAGAATCAGACTCTACAGCAGAAGAGGAATCAGAAGATGAGGAGCCACAAACTCTAGCAGTGAGAAGATCAGTTTAAGAAAGAAGGAAACCAGAATGGTATAGTCCATCTACTTTCTATTCAAATTTTTCTTTATCTATTACTGATGATGATCCCAGAGCTGTCAGAGAGGCAGTAGATTCAAAGGATGGAAAACTCTCGAAAGAGGCCATGGTTGATAACATGGCATCTTTGCACAAAATGAGGCTTGGGATCTAGTGGAGTTGTCGGCTAGAAGGAAAACCATTGGAAGCAAATGGGTGTTTAAGAAGAAGATGAATTCAATAGGAAAGGTGGAAAAATAAAAAGCTCAGTTGGTAGAAAATTTTTATTCCCAGGTGTCAAGAATTGATTTTGATGATATTTTTCCTTCGGTTGCCAAGGTAGATTCTATTAGATTACTTTTATCTGTTGTTGTTGCTTTTGATTTTGAGGTAGAATAGATGAATGTGAAGAAAACATTTTTTCATGGGGATTTGGAAGAAGAGATATACATGTAGCAACCTAAAGGCTTTGCGGTGAAGGGTAAGAAATATCTATTATGCAAGGTAAAAAAAAGTCTTTGTATGGGTTAAAATAATCATCAAGGATGTGGTATCAAAAATTTGATACATTTATATGGGTACCTGGCTTCACCAAAAGCAAAGAAGATCACTGTGTGTATTTTAAATTAATTGGTGACCGTGTTATTTATCTAGTCTTGTATGTGGATGATATGTTGCTAGTTGGAAATGACAAAGCAATTATCTAGGATTTGAAGACCCAATTGTTCTCCAAATTTTATATGAAAGATCTTGGTGATGCAAACTATATTTTGGGCATCGAAATTAAATGAGATCAGGCAAATAGGAAGATCTGGTTAAACTAGAGGAAGTATGTCGAGATAATACTACAGAGGTTTAATATGTAGGATAGTAAATCGGTGAAGGTTCCTATTCCGGTAGGTGTAAAGTTATCTACTGAACAATGTCCCAAGGCATAAGAAGAGGAAGAGGACATGTCCCATGTTCCATATGCAAGTGCAATTGGTAGCCTGATGTATGCAATGGTCTGTACTAGACCACACATTGCACATGCAGTGGGAGTATTGAGCGAATTTATGTTAAAACTAGGAAAGGAGCATTGGACAGTAGTGAAGAAGGTTTTCAGGTATTTGCGTAGCACTAATGATTATGGTTTGTTATACCAAGGAAGAGTAGGATTGAACAAAGTTTTGGACATCTGTGGCTTTGTTGATGTAGATTGGGATGCAAATTTGGATCAAAGAAGATCTACAAGTGGGTATATGTTTAACTTATTTGGAGGTGCAGTTAGTTGGATAAGAGACAGTGTGTAGTGGCACTTTCAAATATAGAGGCAAGATACATGGTAGCCACTCATTCAAGCAAGGAAGTAGTTTGGTTGCAGAGATTATGTTCAAGTATGGGGTTAGTACCAAAATCTATAAGGATAGACTATGACAACCAAAGTGAAATTTTCTTGGCAAATAACCCTACTTATCATTCAAAGACAAAACACATTGATGTCCAGTATCACTTTATGAGGAATATGGTTGAGGATAACAAGGTGTTGCTGGTAAAGGTGGACACTTTAAAGAATACTACAGATGCATTGAAAAAGTCTGTGAGCATTGAGAAGTTCTCTTAGTGTAGAAAAACAATGGCCGTTGTAGGGCTGGTCTAATGAATACGCTCTCCTATGGCCCCCTATGGAAAGAGAAAAACAAGTGGGAGAATGATGGCTGTGTGTTATATTCTTTCCATGACTACCCCACTCACGGTAGGTGGACCTACCTATATTAGGTGGGTAGACTCGCCTATGGTTTTGTGCATGGATTTCGCACACGGTTTTGGGCATGATGATTTTCTGTCCATGGTATTTTATAGATCCGGTTGAGAGAACTACGATTATGTTCTAATCCAGGGTTAATGGGTTGGGGTTTATGGATGCTTCGGCATGTATATATATGTATTCTAACATTGAGAGGAATATAATGAAAAATCAATCTGGGAGACCCAATTTTGGGATCCAGTGGAAAATCTCTCTATATATCTTTTTTATGTTCTATGCTCTCACCATTTTTTACTTTCTGTTTTTTATAATTTATATGCAGGCAATTTCTTTATGCGGTCAAAACCTATAGGATTCTAGGTTATGTTGGAAAGATACAAGAGATCATTCAAGTGGAATTCTCTTTATTCCAATGTGTTATTTTGAGATGCAACTAGTGGGAAACCTTTCATCAGAATAATGTAAAGGAAGCTTGTGATAGTGGGTTGATATCTATCAACTCTAGAAAGATGTGGCATGAAGATATGGAGCCTTACATTTTCCCAAACCACTGCAACCAAGTGTTTTTTACCCAAATGTGTTGGATAGGGATTGGTAGTTCGTATTAAGACATGACCCTAGATAAAAACATGTTTTTAAGAACAACAATGTTATCATGCCAAGTGAGGAAGATAATCAGGGTGGTGACAATGGATAATGATATGTACTTGTGTTATTTCATCATTTATACTATTGTTATATGTTTTTGCTTTTTCTATTTCGCTAATTATATTTTTTTTATTCATCTTGTTGGCATTTATAATAATTGATAAGATTCACAAACATTTTTACACATTTTTTTGCAGTGGAAACATCTTTAATGTTAAAACTAAGTATGTCCAATTGTGTACAATATCTATGATAATAAAGATTCAAGGTCACAACCCTTCTCAAATAGGCAAATGAGAACAAAATAATGAATTTGGAAATAATATTGAAGATTTAGTCTCAATTTAGATACTCATTGGTTTATTAATCATTTCACTAAAAGGAGGTCTTATGCATGAATAAAATGTTGATTACATCTTTTAATGGACCATAAGAGAAACAAATGAGCTTGCATGGATGCATGAGGGTTTTTAGTTTTTTCTTCATGGATAATGGAACAATTTTGACTTTTCTTTTTAATGGTAATTATAAATAAAGTTGAATTAATAAATATTTTATCACTAAGAATTAAATGATAAATAATGTGATGGTGATTAAGAGGCATTTGTTTGACTTTGAAATAGACTTGGTGATGCATTTTTCTTTCCTATTTCGATTATGTAAAATAAATATAGATTTTTATGTATTTATAAGTTCGATAATAATAAGTGATAAGGCTACATAATAAGTTGTTGCATGTGATATATTATTAAAATCTATCCTGCTCACAATGATCATTAAAGGTCATGATCCCAATCCATATACATCATGTCATTGAAAGTCACGAGCCTAAGCCATGTACATGATGTCACTAGTTTCAAGGACTTCAACTGTACAATACTACAGTGGCATGAAAGGAACACCTGCATGTTTTCACTATGTTTGGTGTGTGATTGATAAGACCCATGAAACCCTAATGTGATATATTTTCTCTGTACTACTTTCTTCTCATTTCAATCTTATTATACCATTTGAACTGGCAACATTTAACAACATATAAACTTTTCATAGCTCCATTTATGAAATCAATGATGCCATGGTGGTTTGTAGTAGGGACCTACCTAGACACCTAGAGTGTGTATTGTAGGACAATAATTAGGTGTTCTCCCTCTCTATGATCTCCCATGGTGGGACATATTGTATGGGTCCACCATTTTCTCCTGCTCTTACTGTTGTTTCCTCTGTTGACGTCTCTACTACACGATTCACATATAAAATACATGAGCCTCATACATAAAATAAAATTAAAAAATATTAATCGAAAAATGTATTTATTAATATGGAAACGTAACTTTCAATTAAAAAAAAAAATCATCGGTGTGCCAAAAACAAAATCATGCACGGGCTTCGATGTGCTGTCAAACACAACCAGAATGGCATCAGTGTGAACATACATATGAGGGAGTCCTATTGGTTCACAAATTCAAATTTTCATAGCGGTGCATCGCACTTACGCACTGGTGCACATGTATAACCTTTTCACACTCGTACAAAACATTCAGGTTATCAAACGCACTAAACTATAGCATATTTGGTTGATTAAGAAACATTTGTTTGACTTTCAAATAGACTTGGTGATGAATTTTTGTTTCCTGTTTAGATTATGTAAAATAAATATATATGTTTATGTATTTATAAGTAAATAGTAGACATAAATGTGAAAACATGAACTTTAACAACTATCTCTTGATAAGTATGTGGAAAAAATATTATTTTATGAGCTGTTCATTAAGAAATAATCAAATATATTATTTGTCAAAAGTTTAAAGCTAATATAGTATCATTTTTTATTATTTAACTCATATTTAGTATTAACGAGTCTAGATCCATTAATTATAGCTCTATCAAATGTGGAAAGGGATCAAATCTCTAGAAGTGCAAATTTATTTTTTGAGTGCAAAACATGAAGAAATGTTTGCGCCTCTAGAGATTTGGTCCCTCTCTAAGCTTGATAGATCCATAGTTAAGATGGATCTAAGCTGGTTTAACTATTAATAATTAAAATTTATAATTAATAATTTATTGCATTATTATTATTATTTAATTTAATTTTTATTTTTTTGTAATTCCACTTAGACAAAATGTTTTGATAACATAACATAAGAGGACATTACAACATCTCTTCCAAACTCGAGAGTGCCTCTTCATGCAAAAATGTAATAAAATAAAATAAAATTTAATATAATATATTTTGATTGAGAAATGAGAGATGGTTTTTGGACATATGGCATTGATGAGCCATGGTATTAGCCCACAGTATTGTAACAAAGCATATTTACAAGTTAATAAAATCCATGGGAAAGTGAGGGTGAATATCCATGATTAAAAATCTTATTATATTGTATGTATTAAGTTTTTACGTGCTTATTAATGAAAGCTTAATATGGTTATACAATTAAAAACTAAGAAAATTATAGGTTAGATAGACCAATTTAGTCTCAGTGGATGTTATCCACCATCATCACAATTATTATTTTAATTTATATGGTGAATTGGATCTTAATTTATAGTTATTATTTATATAATATATAATTTAATGTGATATAGGATTTAGATATATCTCAAAAGTAATTATAAAATATTTTGATTGTGAAATGAGAGATGAGTTTTGGGCATGTGGTATTAGAGAGTTATGGTATTGGCCCATGGTATTGTAACAAAGCATATTTACAAGTTAATAATATCTATGGTAAAGTAGGCACAGATATCCATGGTTAAAAATATTATTATATTGTAAGTATTACTATTTTTATGTGCTTATAAATTAAAATTTACATATCGTTAGATAATCATTATTTTAATTCATAAGTTAATTAAACCTTAATAGATAGCTGGTACTTATATGCTATATATTTTAGTGTGATATGTATATTATGATTTTCTTTTATTTGAAGAGCTATTCATAGTTTTATGAATTAAAAAAAAATTACACAAGATAAAAATGAATTTTATTATTTTTATTACTTTTAACATTTTACGGACACTGACATCTGGGTTCTATATTAGTTTTAACATTTTGTCATTATTTAATTGAGCAATGTTTAAAAATATTTTACCTTTTATAAATCCAACATATTGAGCCAACTTGTAAAAATGTTTGACAAACTTTCTTACATTACACCTACACATCTACCCTATATTGGGTTGTAGAGCACCTCTCGGCTCAAAAAGAGTTAAATTGTTAAATTTAAAAAGTACAATAGCAAATAAAGAAACAAAATAGCACCACAACATTATATGTTTATTACTAGAAAAAAATTCACTTCCCTTTTTAAGGGAGAGCTTCCAATAGAGCAAATCTCCGACTACAAGTAACTTCACAAGCCTTATTTTTAATTCTTGATCTTAATTTTTAGAATAGAGAAATTTGTAATTTAAATTGGTAAGAGTTGCTATAAATATTAAAACTTAAATTCTTGAAATCTCATAAACTTTAGTAATAAATTAAATTTAAAAAATAGAAAAATTTTAAGTTAATATTAAATCTAAATTAATTATAAAAAACATTGACTTAAGTTTTTTAAAGTTAACAATAAATTGAATTTTATAAAATAATATTGAATTAGTTAAATTGTATTTTTGATAATATTATTATTATTAATATTTTGTATTAAAAATTGAATGAGTTACAACATTTTTGTCTTACTAGGAGCTAACTAAATTATTTTTACCATTAATTTTTTCCTTGTGAGTATTGAAAATATTTTACTCATTAAGTTAGACTAAAATTCAATGAACTATCTAAGCAATAGAAAAATATTTATTGTAATTTTATAATCATAGTTTCAACCATACTAAGCTTTGTAATTTATAAAAAATATCTTTGCATTTTTCTGAAGTCAGTGGTTTTGCATGCAATTTCATATATACAAGTTTGATATAAGTTCACCAATACATAATCTATAATAAAGATTATTTCATAAAAATAAACATCATGATGATAACCATCTCACAAACATAAACATCATCTAAGATACACATTCAAATTCAATACCATCATCTAATTATATACACCTGTAGCACATATAAATGTCATTAGCTAACACAAACCTAATAATGTAACAGGGCATTATCATCGTGATCACATCTAACAAAAGAAAAGCATTATAATCTAGCATCATCATAATGCAGATCCTCAAATTAATATAAATCTCATGTCAAATAAATTCTATCACATACAAATCTATCTTTAAGCAAATTAAATGAACATATCCAACATGATCTAACAATATACACATCAACGCCAACATATAAATTAAGTACATAAAAATGAACAAAAAAAATGCAACAAACACACACACACACACACAATATATATATATATATATATTATATATATATATATAATATATATATATTATATATATATATATATATATATAATCGGTGTGTGTTGTGTGTCAAATAACTGAAATCAAATATCTAATACAATAGATGTAGTAGTGCTAACATGATCCACAGTAGAAGACGGTGGATGGTCAACTACTACCTCAACGTTTTTCGAACTTGACTGAGGTGGAGGAGGAGGTGGTTGGTTTTCTCTGTCAAGAGAAACATAAGGCACATCCTCTAGCTCTAGTATCTCATCATCAAGTGACTAACGAAGAGTTTTACTAACAACATGATCACTGACACCCTAACGACCATGATTCAATGGGGTGGTACTACTAGAAGCATCATGATGACCACCCTCATCATGATTATCACCACCCTCATCTAATGTATCTTCCACTACATGCCCAACATCCCTCATCATTTCCAATACTCTACTAGCCCTGATGATATGATGCATAAAAGAAATCATCTCACGTAGACAGTCCCTGTACAGATCCAAAAACCTAGGATCTACATTGATATCTCGAACCATCTTAGGGCAGACTCCCTCATCAACCAAAACTCTAGTCAGTCTGTCACATTAGTCCATCCAAAATCATAGGCCATTCCTATGACCCTGAACACCCACACCCCCTTGAGTATGTTCCTCACCCTCTTGGGCCTCACCCTCTTGGGCCTTGCCCATATCCTCCTCTCCTCCATCTGGTGGGGGAGGATGCATGACCCCATTGAATGTGTCGATGTATAAAAAATATTTAATACACAACAATAATTAAACAATTTGATTAAACAATTTAATATAACAAGTTAAAGAACGTGCTAGAATAAAATGTATTCTAATTAATTAAAAAAATAAAATGAAACTAGATTAATTTAAAGAAAAACTAAAATTACCTCTATCATCTAGAGGCTCAACCACTATGAAGAATATGTTGCGACATTGTCTCCAATCAATTCCCACACACAGAAACACCAACACAACAAACACATGGTCATCTTAACTAGCCAATAGCACCAATGCCTTAGCAGAAATCCTAGTCAGATACTTTGACCGACCCCTCTTGGGCATCATATGCCCCCACATACACATATAAACCTCAGTGACTAACCTAGGAGGGCGATGGTCAAATGTAGGACTCGTCCCTAGAAACCTCTCAAAAAATAAACAAAAGAGATATGAAGTGAAAAGGAAGGTCGACTTCCCATGTCTCAATGCATGACATCTATTTAAAAGCCATAAAATATTGCCTCAAAAAAATGGCAGACCATCTGATACAACGCGGCATGTGAATCAAAGAAACGACATAATACAAAAGAGGGAAACTAATGTGTTTCCCATCAGTACTAGAGTGTGAAATGGTGGTGACTAATAACAAGAGGCACCTAACCTCCTTTAAGGCAAAAGAAGAAATATGTAGTTGTCCACAATGCACCTGAAAATTTGTTGGATGTACTGCATGGGGCCTTGCATATCTCTAAGTGTAGGCAAGTTGAGTCTCAACTACAACCCCATGGGAGACATTAGGGAAATGGGGAAAATCATCCCCTCTCCTGAATAGGCCAGTGTGTTATGCAACGGCTCACAAAACAATAGAAAATATAGATCAACAACTTAAAAATCAACCTCTTCGAGGGGGAAACCTCTTTTACATTATAAAAATGAACAATTATTGGATGATACAAATGACAAGACCTCCTTTCTATATATAGGAGTCTAATGGGTCCCAATACAATCAAAACCTACATAACAATAATATTGTATGGGCACAACAATAACAATAGTGGGCTTCTATGGGGCATAATAATAACATGGGGGCTATATGGGCACAATAATACAAAAAGGGGGTTGCACTAATAACAATAAGGGGTTACACTAGTAGTATACGGACCTAACATGCCCCTCCCCTTAAAAGATTATTATCCTCAATGCTTGAGTAATTTTGGATGCTTCTATATAAACTTCTCATCCTCCCATGTGGAATCTTTAGTGGGTAAGTTCTTCCACTTGATGAGATACTCTAAAATTGATCGATTTTGTAGCTTTCAATTTCTTATTTTCGTGACTGGTTCTGATTCCAATATGATTTTTCCTTCCTCATCAAGTTCTAATAATATTGTTTGAACTGGGATCTTCTCACCTATAACCTTCTTTAAGCGTGAAACATGGAAAATTAGGTCTACTTAGGAAGATGCAAGAAGATAAAATTTGTATGCCATAGTACCATTCTTTTGTAACACCTTGTATGGCCCATAATACTTTGGTGATAATTTATTATCCTTAGCTTGCTTGAGGGACATTTGTTTGTATGGTTGTAGTCATAAAAATACCCATTCAACTACATCAAAACTTCTTTTGCTGCAATGTTGATAAGCCTATTGTTTCATTCTATTTTGCACCAAAGTGAGGTTATCCTTTAAGAGTTTGAGAACTTGTTGTTGATGCTCGATGTGATCTTCCACTACTTGAACCTTAGAATTTTATTTTAAAGATGATGTGATGGACGGTGGATGATATCCATAAAGTGCCAAAAATGGGGTCATTTTTGTTGTAGTATGGAAGGAAGTGTTATACCACCATTCAACCAAAGGCAACCACTTAACCCATTGTGTCCATTTATCAGATAAAAAACAACGAAGATACTTTCCAAACATTTGTTCACTATCTTAGTTTTCCCATTAGATTGAGTATGATAAGATGATTTATGAGCTAACTGAGTAACCAAATATTCCACCTCTTGTACTCCAAAGAAACATTTGGAACTTTTTGCATACAATTGTTTTCCTCCAATAGTTTGAGCACCCTATCAACATGTTGAATATGATCATTCCAAGACTTGTTTTAGTGATCCAAATTTAAACAAGAACACAAAAAATTATAGAGATAACCATAAACACAGAGATGCAGCGGAAATAATACTTCATTTCATTAATGTAAAATACTGAAATATGCTTACAAACATGAATGGAAATAAACCAGCTAGGGCGATGGTAGCCTATCTCTGAGAAGAGATGTGGTGGCTACATGTCTCTGAACTATCTTACAATGAGGCTCAAGGGCCTTTTTATTATTGAACAATAAGAGAAAACCCTAAACAACCAAAACCTTAACCCGAGGAGATGTAACACCAAGAGTTTGTGGGCCTCGTTGGGGTGAGTTGGACAACCAACTTCCCAGGGTCGTGAATTGGTCATATTATCTCTATTTGAAGCGCATGATAGCCCATTAGAAAGATCTCTCCGAGGACTACAATAGAAAAGGAAATTTTAAATAGAAAATCAGTGGCGGTAGATTTCCCAAAGAACGTCGTTTAGGGCCTCAAAACGACTCTAAAAGTTTAGGACCTGAAAAAAATGCTAAAAATAGTAAATTGTGCTATAATTAAGGAAACTGAAAAACTGAAAGAAGTACTGGTGGGGATCCAAGTGGAATTAGTGGGTGGCCACCAATATCCACCTGGATCATTCCTCCCCCCATAGGAATCAATGGTCCCCATTGCGTTGAGTTCCTCCATGAGATGAGGGAACTTCTGCTGAACTTGGTCCCTGGTGAGCTACTTGCCCTGGTGAAGGAATTGGCCTGCTTTGACAACTCGATACAGTTGGATATTCTGCTGTTGAGTGTGCTTTATCTATGTGTCCATGATCCGATCAGTTGCAGCTTGTTCCATGCAATCTAGATTTAACTCCGTGGGTGTGAGTTGTTCTGCAATGTCAGATGTGTCTAGTAATCGTGGAAAATATGGCTGAAGGCGGTCCACATTGAACACTCGGTGTAGGCCAAGGAATGGGGGAATACTGAGCTCAAATGCATTGTCTCCCACAGCCTTGGTAATGGTGTAAGGACCATATTGGAGTGGTCTAAGTTTCTGATAGGCTCCGGTAAGGCGTTCCTTTTGCAAATACAACTGAACTTTGTCGCCCACCTGAAACTTGTGTGGCACCTGATGTTGATCATGTCGCTGCTTGTACTTGGCATTTGATTTCTCCAAAATGTCATGGACCTATTAGTGAATATGTTGGATGTGCTCAATAAATCTGTTTGCCTTATCTGTTTCGGACTGGACATGTGCGAAATCTACTTGAGTAGCTGCAAATGGCATGGCCACATCGATGGGACATAGTGGCTGGAATCCCAAGCCCATCTAAAAAGGGTTGTGGCCAGTCGAGCTGTGGAGAGCCCAGTTGTAGCTGTGCTGAACATAGGGGAGGCTCTCGTCCCATGTGCAAGGATGCTTTGAGTTA
>APFE030562675.1:0-35879 GCA_000404065.3 Pinus taeda
TCTCATTGGTACTCTGGTAGAGATTGGACAATGTTGTCCACATCTCATGGGCATTGCTCTTTCCTCTCACATGAGGAATGCAATGGTCTTTGACTTCGTCTAGAATCGGCCTCTTACCCTTGTTGTTCTTTTTATTATACTCAGCCAACTGAGTAGCATCAGTAGGCACAACAACAGGGTTCTGTATGGTATGCACCATGATATCCTAGACTTTTGCCTCCTCAAAGATACTCTGCATTCTCTCCGTCCAAACGTTGTAATTTGTATGCCCATCCAGCCTATCCTCCACCCTCAATCCCAATGACATCTTACTGTCCTAAAACTGAAAAATAACACTGTTGTAGTAAAGATAAAACTATTGTTTGTGAAAAATCAGCTTGTTGGAATTTTCTGAGTGAAAAATCAGCAGGCTGTAATTTTCCTCCTTGCTGTCCCAAACTGCACTTTAGCACTCAAGCTCTGATACCATGTAGAAATTTCTCATTTCCCAATCTGGTTTTCAGTTTCACCTTATTTCTCCCATATCCATACATTCAACAACTGAAAATATAATTTTTTGTTGAAAACATAAATTCTGGAAATTTTACAGAATGCTGGAAAATGTAGAAATAAAAAATCAGCAGGTACAAACAGTCATTTAACACATTTGAACACAGTGATTTTTGGTCAATGTGACCCTGAAAAACCCCCTACAACTCTTGGGGAAAACCAGTTCGAGAGCTCTTCTTTATTTCTGAAAATGCCTTTTTTATAGTGAGAAATATTCAGCAAAAAATCAGCAAGCAAATTTACAACTTATCTCTTTTCCCGTGCCTCACAACAAACTAGAAATTACAGCAAACAGGATAGCAATAAGTGTTGTACGGACTCCTCGATTTTTGTGCCCACTTTCAGCATTAAACTCTGTTGTATGGTCTGCATTAAATGCATTGTACGGACTGCAATAAATGCGCTATACAGACCTCGATTTGCATGCAGAAAAAATAGCAAACTGCTCCTCGATTTCTGTGCAAACCACTCCTTGATTTCTATGCAAACCAGTTGTACGGATTTCTAGAAAATCGTGCCAAAATCATCCTTTCACTGTGTGTTGAATCAGCTGTACAAATCTGCTCAATTGTTGCCTTGGAATGTGTGCCAAGCTGCTGTCTCCTTCTCCTCCTTGTCCAGAAATCTCCCTTGCTCTCTTGCTCTCCTTCTCTCAATCTGCTCATGAAAGAATGAATGACCTCTTGCCTCCTTTTCCTCCTTTAATCTAATCCTAAGTGACTTTTGGGTAACCTCTAAATCCAATGGCTGAAATAGATTGAGATCTAGGGCTGAGATTAAATGCTCGTTTAAATCTCACTTTTTATTTTTTAACTCACCCGATTTTAATAAAGACCCACTTACTCATTTATTTCCAAAGTCACTTTTCCTTTCTAATTTTACATTAACTTTATTAAAGCCACTTTAAAATTAGACTTTAGTAACTTTATCACTTAAAGTCACTTTTAAATTATATTTAATTTTATAAAAATTATAAAGTTACTTTAGGAGAAAAATTAAATTCTTTTTGGACACTTTTCCCTAGGCCAAACATCAAAGCCTTAGGGAACCACCTATCCTCCAGTACCAAATTTCAACGAGCAACAGAGGGATTGTACTGAGAGCTGGATAGCTTCCGAGCTAAGGCTTTGTGTAATCTGGACTATATTTCCACTTGTATGATAATACAGAGATGGGGTTTTAGGCCAGTGCTTTCCCCAGGTAAATTCTTTTGTGTTATGTGTGATTGATTTCTTCTTATCAGTTATATGTGTTCTTATTGATGATGCTCATGGTTGATTAAGCTTCCGCTAAATTGCTTGTAGAAGTAGATAAAGTTTTTTGCTTTAGTACATTGCATTGCCAGGTTGATCTACAGGTGGGAAATTTCTACATGGTATCAGAGCTAGCTGATGTGTAGAAAAATTCTACAAAATTCTACAATCCCACCATTACCATCACGACTATGTGCAGATAGGGATGGCAAGTTTATTGAATTAATGTTGTAAATGCCTTTGTGAGTTCACAAATTGAATTAATGTTGTAAATGCTTTTGTGAGCTCACAAATTCTTTCAGATTTCTCGTTGGAATCGGACAAAAAAATTTCAAGAAATTAGATTATGGGAATATTTAAATTTTTTAGTGGAAATAGATTAATATTATAAAAAATAAAATGAGACACTTAAAATCTTGAAACTTAACTACTATAAACCAAATCATACTAAAAAAAGAAAATGCTTGTCTTTAATGACAAATTGTGTAAGAGAAAAAAATACTTGGATACAACAAAATAACAAACAGTTTAGTAAATGGAATATTTTCTTGAACGCGTGTCCCATAAACAGCAAAGAGATAAAAGCTTTTGTTATGGAAAAGTTCCACAAGCGTACCTGGGATAAGGAGCTAGGAAGAAAGAAAAAGTACTATATTAAAGTGTTTAATCCCACTCATAGTCATCAACCAAAACCATACATAGAGGCGAATATCTCTTAGAGAACCAAAATTCGTATTTCTCAGTTACGGACTAATTCTCATCAACTCCGTTGTGAAACAGGGTGCTGGAAAAGGCCAAAAGAAGTGTGGGAGGAAAGAGTGTGCATTTTTTGTTCTTCCGGAAAAGTGGAAACAGAAAAACATTTCATTTTAGAATGTGAGGCCTTTAAAGACAACAGATGTGAGGCCTTCAAAGACAACAGGGAAAATTATGCAGATATGCTGGTAGCTAGCTCTTGGGATAATCTATTTAGCGAGGGGTTTGTCTCACTCGATTGCTTCAAATAAATAAATAAATTGAATTTTATGCCTTTAAATAGGCCATACCATGCCAGAAAAACCATGAGTAGTCAAAACCAAGAGTCCAACAACCTTTAGTAATTTGATTGAGTTAAAATGTTTAGATCACATAACATAATGATAATATAACAAGACATTACAACATCTCTTCCATACTAGGTTGGAGAACACCTCTAGATGCAACGAGTCAAAATGTTTAGATCACGTAACATAACAATAACATAACAAGACATTACAACATCTCTTCCTTATGGATAACGCTTCTCTCGGAGTAATAAAATTATTCTAGAATATTATAAAGAAGTTAAATCCCTACCATACACTTAATAATTATTGATAATTAAATTAAAATCATATAAGCCTCATTCCAAAATAGGAATGCCTATGGACATAACTAGCACATCCATATAAATAAAATGACTGGTAAATGTCGATAAACATCAACCCATAATAAGCATCAAAACACTTCTTTTATGATACATTTCACCTTGTTAAAAAAATCATCAGAAGTAGCTAAATTATAACTTTATTAGTATTATTATTATTATTTATAAAAAGAATAAATATATAAGTGAAACATATATACATCTAGAAAAACATGGAACAAGATTCTCAACCATGGATATTTAACCCCATTTTACCATGGAGATTCTTAATATGTAAAAGGCTTTGTTACAATATAATGGGCCAATGCCATGGCTTATCAATACCACATGCCAAAAAAACCACAACTCATTTCTTTTGACACTTGTTCATATGACATTTTTTTTAATTAATTAATTTAATTAAAAGGATAAAAATGACATCACTGCCTTGGAGATAAAACTCAACATTTGATTTGTGCATAGTACTATGAATATTCTATGAAAGTTTAATCCATATCATCCACTTAATAATTATTGATAATTAAATTAAAATTCTAGCCTATCGACTTAATTAATAGTATTCATACTATTATAACAAAAAATATTATTAATAATAACACTATATATAGTACTAATAATAAAATTAATAGTATTTAGTTATAATAATAATATTAAAGTGTTAGCCCCAAGAGTTAGCTCAATCGGTCAAGTCGGGGCCCCACCGTTTGGGAGGTCACAAGGTTAATTCCCGAAAGCTCTTGGGGTCAGGTCTTGTTATAGGCTAAGGGGCGTCAGCCCTAGATTTTCCCCATGGATGTAGTGCCACCCACTAACCGAAGGTGTCCATGAACCACGCCCAAAATAATAATAATAATAATAATAATAATAATATTAAAGTGTTAATAATAATGTTAAAAGTATTAATAATAAAATTGATAATATTAGAACTATTGTTAATAATAGTAGTAATAATAATAATAAAGTATAAAATAACAATAATAATAATAAAAGAATATAATAAAATAGATAAAGTAGTTACCACATGGGGTGAAAAACATCATTGAAGTGTGGGAAGGGATGACTTGACTGCCATCACCCCCCTCGAGTGGGAGATATCATGGTCCCAACCACCGCATGATCCACACTCATTACCTTGATGATCCACGACAGGATCAACATCATTACCTATTTAATGACTTTGGGTGGCATTCGAGAGAATTCTCTCGACTATAACATGGTGAGTTATAATATGGGTTGGCGAAAGAATACCATCCTCGGCCTTGTCGAGTTGTGCTCATACCTTTCACTCTAGTAACTTCCTCCACACAAACCTAGTTTCTGCTCCTGCATTATTGTTTCCCTTTTATTGAGGGGACATGATCAAATCCTCTTGACTTGACCTCCCCATTGAGGTTGGTATTTGGCTCTTGCCTAATAAGAAAAATGGAATTTTAGAGATTTTAAGTAGTGTGGTTGTTGGATTGTGTTTAGGTACTCTGGACAGGAGGTATGTTGCTCCAGGCATGGAGCACCCTTGTAATTGTTATGCCACTTGGCAAGGCTACCAAGTCCTTTAACCCCATCTATCATGGTGGCCATGCTTAGGAATGCGTTGGAACTCAAACATTTCGATGACCTAATTCTATTTGCATTGAATTTTACATTTATTATGGTTGTTATATTTAGATGTCAGTGGAAATGTACTCATTTTGGGAACATATCCTAGTTTGGTATGGGGGTAGGCTTTGGCTTTGTGTCACTCAAGATAGTTTGCCACCTTTCTTATTTGTTTATTGGTATTTTCTCTAGCATGAATTCAACAATATAGATGTTAGTAGACTTACCCATAATTGGTTCAATTAGTGCTTTCTTTTTCTTAAAATTTGGACAAAAGATCTTTTTTTTTTCCAATGGTCTGGTTTCCCTAATGGCAAGCCAATTCGGTAAATGATTGGTTATTGATGGAATATTTTTCATTGAGTCTTAGAAGGTGCTTAATTTTAAAATAAAAGGATAAAGTAGTAATAATAGTAAATACTACTAAATTGATAGACTAGAATAATAGAATAATAGTACCAATGGTATATAATATAAAAGTATACAAGTAAGAAATAATCAAGTAGACAAATAAAGGAGAAAGACACCAAACCAAACTATTTGGCAAACATGAATCAACACAGGAAAGTGAAACAAGATAAAACAAATTGTTGATAAGAGAAGAAAAAAACTAAGAGCTAAAACAAGCACAAATAAAAAAAGAAACAATCAGAAAAATCAAGGCCATAAAGAAGAGAGAAAGAAAAGGGAGACAAAAAACACGAAGAAAAGAAAACCCTAAAGGAAATAAAAACAAGAGGGCAAGCACCAAAAATTAAAAGCAAAAAAAATGATAAAGGCAAAGAAAGAATAAATAAAGGAGCCAAGCAAAGAATGGGAAGATTAGGGAACTGATCATCTATATGAATGTATTGAATCAATTGCAAGTAATGAACCTCCATATGAATGTATTGAATCAATTGCAAGTAATGAACCTCCAAGAAACGCTACTTATAGTGTAAGGAGGCACCTTAGTCCTCTCACAATTTCTTAGGGTGTGCTAACCCATGGACCACTTTCCCAACTTGCATTTAAGTCTATAAGTAAAGGTCTACACATATAAAAAAACATTCTTATTTTTTTCCTTCCAATTCTTTCAAATTAGAAAAAAAAGCTCCATCTTAACACGCTACAATGATGCAAGTAATTCTATTACACATTAAAGCTTATCGTCAATGAGAGTATACTTCTAAGTTAGGGATGCAAAGAAAAGGTAACCATAAAATTTTGGGGTCCAAATCAACACTAACTTAGTACAATAACAAAACTATAACAAATGTTTGAATGTTTCATATTTATGATAAACAAAGCATTTAAGTTGAAAACCTTAAATATAATTAAAACATTTTCCAAGAAACAAGACTACATAGAAGCAAAGACAAACAAAACGCAGTTTTTTTTTTGTGTGTTTCATTAAATCTTTCCCATTCTATATAACTAAAAAGCTAGGAAGACTACTTAGAGGGTAAGCTAGGAAGACTACTTAGAGGCCACCCTTGAAGATGGATACCAAGATGAATTAAAATTTAAAGACTTCTTCTTGTTATTTGTTTGGTTTAAGGCATGTCCAATCTATTTATAGATTTTTCTAATTTTTCAACTAGTGTTTGATTTTTTTTCCTTATATTTGTTTGCATTGGTCGGTGGTTTTTAATTATTTTGAAAGCTCATCGGCGTGGGTTTTGTCTCTAACTTGTGGATTTTACTTGTCATATCTCTCACCACTCAACGGGTCACACCATCTCACCATTACCATCACGACTATGTGCAGATAGGGATGGCAGGTTTATTGAATTAATGTTGTAAATGCCTTTGTGAGTTCACAAATTGAATTAATGTTGTAAATACTTTTGTGAGTTCACAAATTCTTTCCGATTTCTTGTTGGAATCAGACAAAAAAATTCCAGAAATTAGATTATGGGAATATTTATGATTTCTCGTTGGAATCAGACAAATTTTCTTCCAGAAATTAGATTATGGGAATATTTATGATTTTTGGTTGGAATCACACAAAAATTTCCAGCAATTAGATTATGGGAATATTTATTTTTTAGTGAAAATAGATTAATATTATAAAGAAAATATGTGTCCCATAAACAACAAAGAGATAAAAGCTTTTGTTATGGAAAAGTTCCACAAGCCTACTTGGGATAAGGAGCTAGGAAGAAAAGTACTATATTGAAGTGTTTAATCCCACTCATAGTCATTAACCAAAACCATACTATCTCTTGGAGAGCCAAAATTCTTATTGCTCAATTACAGACTAATTCTCATCAACTTCGTTGTGAAACAGCGCTGGAAAAGGCCAAGGCCAAAAGAAGTGTGGGAGGAAAGAGTATGCATTTTTTTTGTTTTCCCGAAAAGTGGAAACAGAAAAACATTTCATTTTAGAATGTCAGGGGTTGAAAGACAACATGTAGATATATTGGCAGCTACCTCTTGGGATAATCTATTTAGCCAGCAGTTTGGCAACATTTATTGAAAAATGGCCAAATACATCAAGCATATGAAAAAACAATTTGTCCCATAAACTATCATGGACATTAAAATAATTTATACCCAATAGTAAAATAAAAAGGCAAAAAAATACACTATTGATATAAAGTGTAATAAAACATAATATGAATTAAAAAAAATAATAATAAAATAATTAGATTTATTGTGTTATAATCTCAATTTTTATTAATAAAAGATGACAAAAAAATTCCATATTATATCATTACCTTTAAAAAAATTAAATAATAATTTCTATATTTATAATCCCTTAGAATTCTATATTTAAAATAAATTAATAAACATATAATTAAAATAAGAAATATTTTTACATACATTATTATTTTTAATTAAAAATTTTAATAATAATTTATATTGGTAATTTTATAATTCATAATATAATATTTAAATTAATTAATAAACATATAAAAAAATTACTATTTATAATATTTTTTCAATTGAAAATTAATAATACACATCTCATATCATAAATTAAAACTTAAAAAAAATCTTTATAATAAAATTCTTACTAAACTATATAAATTAATAATTACACTTATCACTATATAAATTAAATTAAAAAATTTATAATTAAATATTACACATATCATCATATATAATTTAATATACACCTATCACCATATTAAATTAATATATAATTTAATCACCTATAATTAACCAAATTATTTTATAAATATTAAAAAATAAAAATCAAAATATTTCTTATACATATATGAGATTAAAAAAATTACAAAATTTTCAAAATTTTATAAAAAAAAAAAAAAATACCTTTTACAAATTTAAATCTCTCAATCCTTCATGAATTTAAATTTAATGTCAAATAAAAATATAACCATGGCTAACCAATTCAATTCTTCATCCGTCTCATTCAAAATATAACCAAACCGATATAACCATGCTTCATTATTCTAACCACGCGGCCTTCTTGATCACGAAGTGTCGGAAAATGCGGTGTTTAAAGAATCTGACATTCTCGTTACACACGTATTCTGTAATAAATAAATAAATTAAAAAAAACAAAAAACCCTATTCCAGTTAATACGAGTTTATTATTTACAAATATAGTTAATATTAAAATTTAAAATAAATATTATAGATGAATTTCCAGCTAAAAACAGAATCCATGGGTTACCGAAAGAAAGGATGATTATAACCGCTCAGATTAGTTTGAATTTGTATGCGGCTCATATTTTTTGAAAAAAATCCTTGAGATGCAAGGCCATGGCGGTGGATGTGAAGATAAATTAAAATTTAAAATGTAGATAAAAGCGGACGCGAGAAAGCACTAGAATTTGGAGAAAGTCTGTGACCGTTTCAAATGAGGCGGATATATAGCACTGCAGCATAATAGTTTGATCTCATCTCTTCTGTTTTCCGAATTGGCTTCTTCTTGTTGTTTGTTTGGTCCAAGGCATGGCCATGCTTGTTTATTGGTTTGACGCGGAGCAGAAGAGATGTAATGCATGATTTCGAATTTCCATTGAGGAAAATCACCAGAGCAGGTATATTTTTTTTTGGTTCAATTTGAGCTGATATAATATATTTATATAAATGTTTTAGCAATAATATACATAATGGGATGTCCTCTCTGTAATAATGGAGGATGCTTTCTGGTAGATAATGGGTTAGAAACTTAGATAGCTATGCATGTAGTTTAAACGGCTGCTAGATTGTTTCCTTTTTGAGTTTTCATCTTTTATTTTTATTGCAGGGTTTTAGGTATTCAGATAAAGGTCATTGGGATTTCATCCCAATAGGAGAGAGTAAGTAATTCGAGGTAAAGTGTTTTCAATACTGTCCGACTCCTCCAATTTATTTGATGGGTCACTTGCTTATGTAGGGTCTTTGTTCTGTTGATAGAATTTGCCACGATGTCTGTCTTTGGATTAGTATAGAAATTTATTTTTCTATGACAGGTTGTTCCGGTGCCGTAGTTAGCAGTTCTTCCAAACCATGGAGTTACATAGAAATTTATTTTTCTATGACAGGCTGTTCCGGTGCCGTAGTTAGCTGTTCTTCGGGACCATATTGGATGTGTGGAATCCGCGGGTTTGTCATTTCGTTGCATTCTTGTGAGTACAATCCCCACATACGAGAATCGCCACGATCCAGGTACCAATACCTTCTGCCATGATTGCTCTCTGTCATGTGCAGTACTTATGAGCCGTCATTTGGTTTTGGTCCGTAACACGTCAGATTATTAATGTGATGTGAACAATGCATGTGACATGTGCCTTGGCTTTAGCGTTTTTCCCATTTCCATTTCGTTCCTTCTTTATTTTGTCTTGGGCCATATTTTAGGTTGTTCAATTAAAATTGATATCATACGATAAGTTCTGTATATGTTAAATGCGATAGGGTTTTTTTTATTTTGGTTAATCTTTGACACTATAAATGATTTTAATAAAAAATTAAAAATGATTAAAGTTTTTGTAACTTAAATATATATAGTTTATATATATAATCAACATATATATTATAAATAGTATTAAAAATTATATATTAAATAGTATTAAATTATATATGCCGCCTGTGCTATTTTTTTTTTTAATTTTTGGAATATATATATGGATGGTAGGTTATAATATTAATTTGTGGAATTTAAATATATATTAGTTGATTATTTTTTGTATTGATTTTAGAATTCAATTTGAAAATCATCTAAATAGTTTATAGTTTTTTTCCATTTGAATATGGATTCTTAATCAAAATTATTCTTAATCGAAATTATTTAATTAAAATTTTTAGTAAAGAATTTTATTTCCTCTCTAGGTAGACATGGATTCTTAATTGCTCTTCCAATATTTGTAGTTTCATGATAATAAACTTTTCCGAAACTTCAAACCAATATCGCATTCTTCTCCTGAACAATCCATAATACTCTTCGTTTTTGAGTTCTTGCTCTTTTCTCTGCATTCGCATTGTTTCCTCTTGATTTAGATCTAGAGCCCAGGAATACGGAGCTCCATGGAGTCAACACAACCTGTTTTGAATGGTGCCCTGTTCAGTTTCCATTGCAGTTCCAAAAGTATCAACGGTGAGATAAACCAAGAGAAACTGGTCAGAAGTTAGAGTAATAAAACATCAGACACAAAATTAATTACAAATGCTTCAATGCTTTCAGTAAGATGGAAATCACCAAGATGGAAATCACCAAAGTATCTTCATGACAGTAGCAAATTGTATCATTTAAAATAATGGTATCTTAGCTTTCCTGGAATACCCATGTCTGCTATACTGAAATTTACATTGGCAATATGTTACAATTTCCTTAACACATTGTCAAAGATCAGAACCTTGCTGTCAAACCCCAAATATGAAAATCCACTAACTGAAGATGATGAGTTGCCGCATCCGCTCAACTCTCATCCTGAAATCTTCAATTTGAAAGTAGGACAATGCAGGTGTTGAGCTAACATTTACATATAGGATATTAGCTTTATCCCGCCTTTTGTGAATCTCCATGATCAAAGCAAACAAGGCCTATGCATTGTATGCCACTGTGAAGCAGCCCATAGAATGACATGCAACACCTCTCCTCATTTACCAAAGCCCATACAATAATCAAGAAACTGTCCAGCCAAACAATTCACAATTTGCTTAAGTGTGTGATTGCAACGTTGCACAATCAAAGCTAATAGCACCGACTTTGCTGCCAACCAAATCTGGTCCTCCACCTCAGATGTTAATTTTATCTTGTCCACATATGAGAAAGTAAAATGTACAGTCACAATTTGCCACACTGTCCCTCTCTTTGGGCCTATAGAATTATTTTTCTCCTACGACAGGGTATAAGGATGTGAAATGACGAGCAGTTCTTCCGGATCATCTTGGATGCGGAATTGGCGGGTTTGTCATTTCCATCGTTCTGGTTGGTACAGCCTCGGTGAACCAGATTAGCCAAGATGCAGGCACGGGTACATTCTAACATTATTACTCTTAAGGCGGCCAGTTATGAGCCGTATTCATCTCGGACCCATTAATGTTCATTTGTTTTTGTTGCCAAGTATGCCTTCTCCCACAAATACGGTTGATGAGTTCTGATGATGGCATACCATTAATATAGAATTTGTTTATTTGGTTTTGGTTTATAGCATGTCAGGTTATAAATGTTATGTGAACCGTATATGTTACATGTGTGCCGTGTGCCTCGGCTTTTAGCGGTTTTACAATTTCCATTTCGTTCGTTTTTTTTTGGTCTTGCGGTCATATTTTAAAAGGTTTTCTTGGTTTGTAGTTGATTAGGTTAGTTAACAAAAATAAAAATTAATATCATATTATAAGTTCTGTATATATTAAACGTGACTGAGTTTTGAGTTTGTTTAATTTTTAAAGTAATACAGCATTTTAATAATAAAAATAAATAGGATTAACCTATGTAATTAAAAATATAAACATTATATATATCTATTTTAATATGGTAATTTTTTTTGTTTTGAATTTGTATAATTTAGATATATCTTAGTTGATTATTTTTTACTTTGGTTTTAGAATGTAATTTGAAAATATTTTATAGCCTTTTTCATTTGGTTATGAATTCTTAATCAAAACTTTAAATTAGGGGTTTTGTAAAGAATTTTATCTTCTTATAAATGTGGATTTTTAATGAAAACACTAAATTAAGGCTTCAGTAAGATTTCCATGTCTACAAAACCAAAGGAGAATATGACTCATAACCTTTTATGTGAGGTTTTGAAGGATCATTTAGGTCTCTTTCTTAACCTCTTAGTAAGCTTGAGATAAATTATGGTTAGGTCAAGTACAAAACAAGAAACCAAATCTCCTTTTCAAAAATCTGGATTACAAGGTCATTGCATAATCAACATTACAATTTACAGATGACAAGGTAGATAACACATTGAAATATGACATAGATTTCAAGTTATGGTTGAATTGGAGTTTAGTGAGTTTTGTCATTGTTATATGGATCATCCCTAGGAAAGCTATCAAATTGCATCAGCCATGTTTCATTACTATTTCTTTTAGTATCTAAATGCAAAACAGGGCTGTCAATAGTCCCACTATATCCATTTTCAATGGTACCAGAGTGAGTGTAAGACTGATTTTCCGTGAGAGGAATTTGATCAAGAATCACCCATTTAACATAACGCTTGTTGCTTAGGCCTTTGTTCAATATTTTCTTTCTGCAATTTTTTTCATCTGATTTATAATGGGGGTTATCATCAGAAGTTATGTAGAAAGATCCCCTTTTTCAAGTAAATATGACAAACCTCACCTCTGAATTCTTCTCTTCTCTGTAACACCTATCTGAAATAAAGAGGGAGCAACTCTTCTGGCATGAAATCAATCCTACACTTCAAGTTAGCATCATCACTGAAAATAGGTGGGAAATCAGAATGTACTAAGTATGATCTGAGATCATTTACTTGCAGTTTGATGCTATTATTATTCTAAGTTGCGCATTATGTTGCATAGGGTCTTCATATCCAAGGTTTCCATATGGTTGCTTGAGGACTGTTTTATCAGTGCCAAGTCCCAAAACCATGATCTGAAAAACTGAGCTTTTATATTTTTATTTATTTATTTTTAATTTGTAAAATTTAATTTTTAATATATATATATGAATTTGTGAAATTTAAATATATATTAGTTGATTACTTGTTTTGATTTTAAAACTTCAAAATGCAATTTGAACATAATACATAGCCTTTTCATTCAGATATGTATTCTTAACTTAAAAATTAAATTAGAGTGTTTAATAAAAAAAATTTCTAGTAAATAATGGTTTAAAATCTTAGATGGTTATGTATGAAGTTTAAAGGGTGTTGGATGGTTTTCTCTTTTTATCTTTCATTTTTATTGTAGGGAAATTACAGGGTATTAGGTATTAAGATAAAGATCATCGGGATTTTAATATGGGAGAGTAATTCTAGGTGAAGTGAATTTTATAGGAACATTCTTCGATTCCTTTTGAGTCACTTACTTATCTAGTCAATTTTATATGAACATTCTTCGATTCATTTTATGAGTCACTTACTTATCTAGTTTAAGGATATTTTTATTTTAAGTTTGAAATGAAATGTAATTTTATTGCCTTCTACCGCCCATGAAGCGAAAATGAGGCAAGAAGATTACATTTACGAATCATCTTGGATGCAGAATTGGCGGCTTTGGCTACAACCTCTATCAACCAGATTAACTAGATTTAGCTAAGATGTGCATACCAATACATTCCACCATGTTTACTTTGTTTCCAGGTCCGGACCAATATGGAGTGGCCAGGTGTCTAGTTGTGAGCTGTAGTCATAATTGTGAGCCGGAGTCATGTCGTGCCTAACGATAATCCTGATTGTGAGCCTTATGTTGGAATTTCTAAGTCTAACCGTCAAAAATTCCTCCTGTACTATCTGATTTATTTCTTCCTACTTGTTCATTTACTTAACAAGTTATTTACCATGTAAATACTGAAAATAAATACAAGTACAGTATCAAGACATACAAATTATCAACTAAAAGAAACAAGAACACAAGTGACAGTTATTTTTGGACTAATGTCCCTGGAAAAAACCAATGTGGTTAAACTGGTGTAGCTATTAGAGGGTTTTATTATTAAGCAGTTTCAGAATACAATCTAGGTGCCAGAAATGGCTCACCCAACAGAGAATGTCCTTGACAGTAGTACCTCCCATTCGGAGACAGATATCAGCCCCAATCTACCCCACGAAATCTCCCAGCTTCAGCCTCTAGGGTCTGCGTCAGCCTCTCTGGCCCAGCGTCAACCTATTTGGCCTTGTGTCAGCCTCTCGGGGCTCTGTGTCAGCCTCTGGAGCCTTTGTGTCTCCCACGCTGGCCCTCCTCAGGCTCTGCACAGCTCCTGGCTGGTTCTACATGGCCTCTGGCTGGCTCTGCGTGGCCTCTAGTTGGCTCTGTGTCAACCCTCTCTCGGCTTCTGCGATGATGCTCCCGGTACTCTCTCTACCTCTCTGCCACTGTATTCACTTCCCCTTAGCTGCAACTCTGATCACTCCTTTGATTTCCTCAGCAAGCTCTGCCCCAGAAAATCGAATTCTTGATCAACTCAGTGTGTCCTCCAACTGACCCTCAAGCCTCCTCTTTTACTTTTCTCGTTGGTCCATCAACGACCGAGATTAAATCTCTAATCAACAACTAATATTAGATTTGGCTTGATCCATGACTTTTGGACCATTATAACCCAGTTTTATATTAATTCACGTTAATATTTTATTTTTCCTAAGTTTAGACTTAGGAACTCCATTAAAAAATTAATTATTCTAATATCTCTCAAACTGGTTAGATTCTACCCAAACCATTTCTGGGTCTTGGATATCTCATG
Organism: Pinus taeda; assembly: GCA_000404065.3. Classification (NCBI taxonomy): domain Eukaryota; kingdom Viridiplantae; phylum Streptophyta; class Pinopsida; order Pinales; family Pinaceae; genus Pinus; species Pinus taeda. Next base: position 14,612 of record APFE030562675.1, read on the forward strand.
TGCTATAGCCTCTCCATCAATTTTCAAGGCTAGAGCACATCCGATGCTACCCCAAATCAACACTTCTTCTTAGCGAGGACTATGCTCTAGTAATACTCCTCATTGAGTATCACTTTGATCATCCGGCATCAGTGCTTGTGCTAATGCTAGGCCTGCTGCCCAACATCCTCTGCACTGCAGCATCCATACGACATCTCCCTCTACATCTGTGCTGCTGCTCATGGCCTTGCCACTGCCACTGCTACATCTGCACTGCATCCCCTCTCATCATGCTACATCGTGTTTCTCATAGCACTGCCACTGCTAGCTGCTGCACTGCAACTCAGTTACTGAGAAGTAACTGATCTCCCAACTCTGACATCTTTGTCAGGCTAGAAACACTCTTGATGTTGAAGCTCCCTATGTTGCTGACAAGTGCTCCCTCTCTGACCTCTGCGCTGCTGCAACAACTCTATGCCTCTCGCACTGCTGCCTCACACTGTCGTGGGACTCTTGTACTATAGCCCTCTTTGTCACTCGATCAGCATCCATATCTACCGACATCCGCCAGTCTTGCTCTCCTCTTCGGGGTTCCCGTAGCAAGGTATAATCCAAGAGGTTGGGTACCTCGAGGATCCTGCCCCTCATTGCTTGTAATCTGTCTAACTACAGCTCGATGTCTCCCCACCTCTTTTCTTGAGGTGCATGAGCACTCATGGCACAGTTGTCATTAGTCTCCTCTTCCTTCTCCGCCTTAGCTGGCACAACCTTGGTCTCAGAAGCCTCTCCCTTGCTCTTCTTCCTAGGACACTGGTTCGCATAGTGACCCAGTTCCCCGCAATGGAAGAACTTGACCTTGGAGAGGTCCTTCTTCTTTCCTTTCTCCTGCTTTCCCACAGATGCGAGAGCTGCATCTTCTTCTTCCTCCTTCTTGACTTTGACCCCTTTTCCGCTAGTTCCTGCCTTGGACACACGTCTGATCTATTCTTGACGAAGAGCTGCCCACAGTAACTCCCAATCTGGAAGACTCGTCCTACCCAGTACGCTTTGGACAAATACCTCCCAATCTTCTGAGACTGTGTTCAATGCGGTCCTCACCATCAGTTCTTGCTCCGGTGTGGCCCCTATGGAAGTTAGCTGATCACGGATCTCCTTCAATCCACTGAGGAAGGCATCTATTTGCTCTTCTTTCTGCATCTGATATGACTACAACTGGTTTTCAAGTAACGTCCTCCTCTGCATAGAAGTATGCTGGTACAATTTCTTCAGGGCCTCCCACATCTCATTTATCGTCTCCTTCTCGGGAATGTGTGGCACCACATGATCCTTGACACCATCAAGGATGATGCACTTTTCCTTGGCCGTTGCCTCCTCGTACTTGTCATTTTCAGCTTGCTCAACCAGGATCACTATCATTTTCAAGGCGAAGTGTTTGATGTGATCCTGGCCTTCCAGACTACAAAGTTTGAGGCTCCGTCCAGTCTATCCTGACCTCTTAGCCCATTCACTGCCATTTCACTGCTCCTCTTTTGACTCTTTCAAGTCTCTTTACTTCCCATCTAGAAGTTCTCGGTGTGACTCCCTCTGAGCCTCGATTTCTCTCCTGGAAACCCCTCTGCCAATGTCGAGATGCCCCACACCGATCGTTAGTGCAGCTGCACCACTGATCTGGATTTCTTGGCTAGAAATCCTCGGTAGCAACTCCCTCCTTCTTGGTCTTGCCCTGTTAGGTACTGTTCAACCCACAATACCCCACCAGCTTCACTTCGCAACTTACCCACAACCTCCTATGTCTCAGCAATCTGAAGGTTAGGGCCTCTAGGCTCTGGGAAATCCCAACACCAGCAAAATCCGCACCTCCTGGCCACGAGGGTCAATCCTTCTTGATTGAGAAAGATGATCGGGCACTACGTAGGTCAGGTCTGCTCCTCTTTGCCACTGCGTTGATCCTCATCCTGGCTCGAACTGATGATGTAAGCACTGTGTCACCCTTCCTTGCTGCTTTTCGCAAGGAACAACTTCTGTCACTCAGGACAGTTGTTTCTGCTGATGCTTGCTCTGCTTGGCTAATGCCCTCAGTTATCTCGTGATCTGCAACTACGCTCTGATACCGTGTTGGAATTTCTAAGTCTAACCACCAGAAATTCTTCCTGTACTATCTGATTTATTTCTTCCTACTTATTCATTTACTTAACAAGTTATTTACCGTGTAAATACTGAAAATAAATACAAGTACAATATCAACGCATACAGATCATCAACTAAAAGAAACAAGAACACAAGTGACACAATTATTTTTGGACTAATGTCCCCGGAAAAACCCAATGCGAAAAAACCGATGCAACTATTAGAGGGTTTTATTATTAAGCAGTTTCAGAATACAATCTGGGTGTTAGAAATGGCTCACCGAACAGAGAATGTCCTCGGCAGTAGTACCTCTCAGTCGAAGATAGATATTAGCCCCAATTTGCCGCACAAAATCTCATAATGTCAGCCTCTAGGGTCTGCGATAGTCTCTCTGGTCCAGTGTCAGCCTATTTGGCCCTGCATCAGCCTCTCGGGGCTCTGTGTCAGCCTCTGGAGCCTCTGTGTCTGCAACGTTGGCCCTCTTCAGGCTTTGCGCAACTCTTGGATGCCTTTGCGCGGCCTCTAGCTAGCTCTGCGTCAACCCTCTGCTGACTATTGGGCTGATGCTCTCAGTACTCTCTCTGCCTCTCTGCTACTGTATTCACTGCCCCTCAGCTGCAACTCTGATCACTCCTTTGATTTCCTCAGCAAGCCCTGCCCTAGAAAATCGAATTCTTGATCAACTCAGTGTGTCCTCCAACTGACCCTCAAGCCTCCTCTTATACTTTTCTCTTTGGTCCATCAATGACTGAGATTAAATCTCTAATTAACGGCTAAGAGTATATTTGGCTTGATCCATGACTTTTGGACCATTCTAACCCAGATTTATATTAATTCACATTAATATTTTATTTTTCCTAAGTTTAGACTTAGGAACTCCGTTAAAAATATTAATTATTTTAATATCTCTCAACTGTTTAGATTCTGCCCAAGCCATTTATGGGTCTTGGAGATCTCATGTGCTATAACCTCTCCACCAATTTTCAAGGCTAGAGCACATCCGATGCTACCCCAAATCAACACCTTATGCGTTACTCATTAATGTTCATGTGTTTTTGTTGGCAAGTATGGCTATTAGGGCTAACACGTAGCATTTGTTTTTTTCCTATATGGAGTGGCCAGGTGTCTAGTTGTGAGCCATAGTCATAATTGTGAGTCGGAGTCTTAGGCCAAAGCATTCTACAGTGGATCATGGTATCACGTTGAGACACATCGTTGAGAAGGTTAGGAGGACAAAGAAGAAGCATTTTGCTACTTCGTTGACTTCAAAAAGGCATTTGACACAGTGCTTAGAGATAAGTTGTGGCGTAGAATGGAAGAACTTGAAATTCATTTGCATTATAGAGTTGTTGTCCATAGACTTTATGAAGAAGTGAAAGTCAAAATTAGAACCTCAGCAGGTATTTCATAAAGCTTTAGAAGTGACATTGGAGTCAAGAAAGGTTTCCCTCTATCTCCTACTCTTTTTGGCTTATATATTGATAAACTAGAAGAGTGGATAAATCTGCAAGGTGGAGATGGTGTTCGGTTAGGGGAGTTTGTGATAAAACTTCTTTTATATGCAGATGATCTTGTATTTATTTCTAAATCGGACCATGGATTGCAAATGCACCTATATGCCCTTGAGCATTTTTGTAGAGAAGTAGGGATGCAAGTCAATACTAGCAAGACCAAAATAATGATTTTCTCTAATAAAAGGAAGCAGAGCCAACATACGTTCTTCTTTGAAGGCAACATTCTTGAAGAAGTAAATGAGTACAATTACCTCGGGATTTATTTCAACAACAAACATAATTGGGAGGACTACAAAAAGAAGAGAATTTTAGGAGGGTGGAAAGCATTATATGCTCTTCAAAATAGATGTAGAGAGAAAGAGTTATGGGATTGGAAAACGACTAAAACATTTTTTGGACTCCTAGTTTTGCACCGCCGTCTCAAAATGGAAACAAATTGAGAAAATCCAAAAACTCTTGATCATGAGCAAGTTCAAAATAAAAAATTTGGTTTCTTGGCATTGTCCTTTCAGTGAGGGGATGGTTGGAAAGTTGGGCTAGCTCATCACCAATTTGAACAAGAAAATGATTGAATTGCAAAAAATGAAATGCGGGGAACTAATAGTCCCATATACTATTTTTAGTCTCGTGGACGTTAAAATATCATTTCATTTCATTTCATAATCCTAATTGTGAGCCTTATGCGTTAATCATTAATGTTCATGTGTTTTTGTTGGAAAGTATGGCTATTAGGGATAAAGCGTAGCATTTTTTTTTTCCTTTGATTTGTTGTAGCGTGTCAGGTTATTACTTACATGTACGCTAGCTTTTGTTGTTCTTTTTCCATTTTCTTTTCATTCTTTTTTCATTGTAAGTTTTCCTGATTTAATATAGTAAGATTATTAGATTATTTTATAAAAATAAAATTTAGTATAGTAAAATTATATGCTCTAATGGATTTTTGAGTTTGGTTATGTTTTTAATATAGTGAATGATTTTAGTAATTAGAAAAATAGAATTAAAATTTAAAAATATACAATTTTTTAGAATTTAATTTGAATATAGTTTAATGTTTTTTTTCCTATGAATATGGATCTTTAACCAAAATACTAAACTAAGGTGTTTACTAAAGAATTTTGTTTCCTTGTAGATATGGATTCTTAACCAAAACAATAAACCAAGGTTTAATAAGATCTCATGTCAATAGCATCAAGTGAGAATATAATTTGTAACCTTATATATATATATATATATATTGTTTTACTTATGTTTAGAATTTAATTTGAATATAGTTTAATGTTTTTTTCCTATGAATATGGATCTTTAACCAAAATACTAAACTAAGGTGTTTACTAAAGAATTTTGTTTCCTTGTAGATATGGATTCTTAACCAAAACAATAAACCAAGGTTTAATAAGATCTCATGTCAACAACATCAAGTGAGAATATAATTCGTAACCTTTTAGGTATGGTTTGGAAGGATCATTTTGGTCTCTTTTTTAACCCATTAGCAAGCTTGAGATCAATCATGATAAGGTCAATTAAAAAACACAAAGCCAAATTTGAGTTTCAAAAGATAAACCTTCTTGAATCTTGATAAAAAAGTCACTAAATAATCACAATAAAATTTACACATGACAAGGTAAATAGTACAATGTGACATAGATATCAAGTTAGGGTTGAATAGGAGTCTAGTGCGGTTACCCTTGAATTCACCCTTTTCTGCTTCTTTTTATTTTTTTTTTAATTTTTTTTTTATCTTCAAAAGATTTAGATGAACAATAGCTAATTACAAAATCAAATTTTATGATGTCATATCCATTATTGTCATTTGAACCATTTAGCTAGATGTGTTTTGGTACTATATATAGTTGCCATTATTTCATGGTGAAAAAATTAAAATATTTGCTTGAATTACATGTCAATGAGAGGTTATCTTGGCTTTGGTCAATTACCTAAAACATGATAGTTATTTATGATAATAATAACTATAACTATAAATGGATTTAATATATTAATATTGTATGCAATTTTCCACTGGGAATATAAATTCAATGTACCAATATGTATGTGAGTTTTCATAGAGAATATAGATTCCATGTGCCAATACCATATGTGATTTTTCATGAGAATATATATTCTTTTTTAATTACAATTATTTTCATACTTATATCCATTTAATTTATTTATTCACCATAGATCTTTTAAGGTTTTATGTTTGAGTATTTTGTGAACTTGTTGGTTTCAAGTATAATATATTAGTTAATAACTCTTTGTACTTGAACAGTAGAAAGCAATTCAAACATATCTCATAACCTTTCTCATGGACATCAATGTTTAACCAAAATACTAGGGTCTAGTAAGGTATCCCTTTTCCTTGTGAATATAGGTCCTTAACCATGATACCAACCTAAGGTGTCTCATTGGCTACCAGTGTTGATAGATGAGAAATGAAAGTCATAAATTTTTGCTCATGGTTGTGAAGGATAATTCTAGTGTCTTCATTTTTTTCCCTTATGCAAGGTTAGGATTAAAATTTCAAATGGTATAATAGATAACACATTGAAGTGTGACATAGATATCAAGTTATGGTTAGCTTGGAGTTTTATTGAGTTTAGGATTATGAATTTAGATTGATCATGATTGATACCATATTCTAATTGCAAGATGTTGCTAAGAAATAGAATTGTGTACTAAATATTTAATATAGTTTATGGTTACTAATATCAGTTGTGTTTAGCTTGGGTGGTTAAGAGGACAAATTGTTACCCTCCCCACCAAGGACCAAGTCTTGATTTAACATGTTTGATCCTTGTCGTCCTATTAGGTTTGGAAAGGTATCGACATTCTCCATCTTACACAAGTGCTTGAGGTTAGCCCTAAGGGTTAGCTCAAGAAATTGTGAGCTAGATATGAAATCTCTCCCTTGAAGTTAGAGAGGTCATGGGTTCAAATATCTTGATCCCTAATGGATCAAGTTGCTTAGAAATTAGGCAATGACGATTTACCTTAGTTAGCACCCATCGAAAAAAGTGAAGTTTCCTAGGGGTTTGCATGCTTTATTATAGAGAAAAAAATGTTATGATTATTAATGCTAACCAAAAATTAACAAGTGAAATTGTGAATTAGCACATCAATGAAGTTTAACAATGATATAGAAAAGTAATTTCCGTAATGACTTATTTAATTTTTATAAAATATATATAACCATACTTAAATGTTAGCCTAACATCGTGGTTTCTTAAATGCTATAATGTTATGAGACAAGGAAATATAACGGATTTCATTTATAATAATTCCAGACAAATTTGTATAGGTTATAATCATAGATAGCGATATACTATAGAGTAAGATTATGTTAAAAGTAAATGTCATGATCCTAGATTCCTATAGGTTAAAGTAAGGTCAGATGGATGCATAGGCATAAAGAAAGAATAAATTAAGGTCATATGGATGCATAGGCATAAAGAAATAATGACATGATATAAAACATCACATAAATAGATGTTACTATGATACGTTGTTTTGTTAAACTTTGACAAGTCCATGTAGCATGGTTGATAAACTAGATGATGTTTAATGATGGCACAAGTGTCACATGTCCAAATTCAAGTTTGTAAAAGCCTAATTCTGATGAAGGGTTGCAAAACCTTTGAGTAATAGAGCAATTGATCGATGTAAAATCCACTTGTTTCCATCATAAGAGACGAACACCCCTAATTATTCTCTACAATCTAGTTCTTTTATATTTGTTCTCTTCACAAGTTCTTGTGATTTCATCGAAAAAAGAATTGACTAATAACAATTGATTAAGTTGTTTAAGTGTCCTAGATAGATTGATACTAAGTACTATGGTTTAATCAAAATTGTACTTTTTCATATTGATTTTTGAATTTTAATTCTCACAAATATTTATCAACAATTATAAGAACATGTCTTAGGAGTTGAAGAGTGTTGTTTTTTTGTCAAAGTCATTCTTTGGTTAAACATATGACACTATGTAATTACATTGCTGTTGAGACAATGATGGTTTAAAGGTTTATTTTGATATTAAATTCAAGTGTTAAGCTAGGAAAGAAAATGGGTGTGATGAAAAGCTTAGCTATGGTGTTCCAAGTGGGGCTATATTGCACTTGTGGCATAAGGTGGGAATAACAACCAAGCAAGGATATCAGTGACGTGATTGGGAATCATGCATTGGAAATTTGGGCAAAGCCATGGTTGTAGACAACAAATTTGTACAACTATGATGGTATTTCAATATGAAAACATCAACAAGGAGGGAAGTAATGACAATATTTGAGAAGAAAAGTCCCAAAGAAGCTTATGCAAAGATGTTAGCTAAGGAATTGACAAGTTGTTATACTTTAATAGAAGTGATATTTTAATTTTTTGTTTCCAAGGAAAACCTCAAGGGGAAACTAACCTAATTGGTGCTCCCCCACATTCATGGATGGCATCCCTGGTAAACCTATCGACGTAGACTAGTGCATCTCATCTATGTTATTGGAATTGGGCACCTAGTCGCACAAAACTAGCCAAATGTCTAGCAACATTAGTGACAATAATTGGGCTAACCTGGGATAAATGATATTTTAATGTGTACTTAAATGTTAATGTTGTAGCATGGAAAATTTAACCTTTTGTGCTACTATTCTGTAGGATGATTTTGTAGAAGTAATTTAAACTTGTGACATTTTCCCTCCTTCCTTTTTTGTGTCTTTTACGATCCTCCTTAGTTCAATTTATGTATTTGAAATCCTAGTTGTGCAACAAACACTTGCCAAACTTGCCTTGTCACATTAACACACTATGCAAATGCGTCTTAGTATCACTTAGGTCTATAGGTAAAGCTCTTCACATAGGATCAACTAAGAGCATCACCTTTGATTACTTGGTTTATTGTGCAAGATGAATCCATCTAGTTACATTAGTATAGTGGAGGATTTGTGGCCTTTTGTTTTGCCTTGGTATTTGTTAGTGATCCCATGCCTTGGTGGGGCACATGGGGCCTTTCCTCTTTGGGAGTTTTTTCATTCGTTTTCTTTGAATTTTATGATTCTATGGATCATTGCACATGGTTTGTTCATTTGCAAGCTTATGGCCCCTCCACCTTGCAACCTTCATTTTGCAGGTCCTTGGGTGAAGGACTGGCTTGGTGACTCTTATGGTTTCGACCACAACATTCAGCATATGTGGTCAAGGATAATTTTGCATGGGTATTTGCATTCTCCATAGTTTTCTTAGGGATATTCCCATGGATTTTGACCATAATAGTGAGAAGCCTCCATTCATATAGGTTTTGTTAGGGTCCTCCTCTTTTCCCCCTACTCATGATTTCAAAGCTAACATCCTTTCACCATGCCAATTCTCTTTGTTATCACATAACCTTGCATGAATTGAGATAAAATTTGAAAGCTTAAGGTCGATATTATTGTAACTCAAAGAGGGGTCACAATCACCTCATTAACTCTCTCACTTCAAGCTAGCTTTCCTCTGGCTCAAGGAGGGTACCCCTAGGTTAATATTACTAGGACTTTAGGGAAATGAAGTTCAAGGTGATACGAAGAGTAAATCTAGGAAAAATGCCTTTTTTGCTTGAAAAATGTTTTGTGTATGAAAGATGATGGGAAAACTGGAGACTAGTGTCTTTGCATTGGGCATATGGGGTCAACAAGGTCTCCCTTGAGAAGGTAATGAATGGATACAAGGTGATGACTAGGGTAATGGGCATATGGGGTCAACTAGGTCTCCCTTGAGAAGGTAATGAATGGATACAAGGTCATGTCTAGGGTGACTCACTAACCTTAAAAAATATTCCTATAGAGTAATGAATAGGGTTGTCTAATTAACCTTAGCGGATCCACGTATGACTTTCACAAGATTTAAGACAACTTCAAAGGAAGGTTCTACACTAGAAGTTTACTGAGGTTTACAAGATAGGATCCATCCAAGGAAAATTATAAAGAGAATGCACCCTCACCACTAGATAAGCACATTTGCACTTAATACATCCAAAAAATAAATCCATGAAACTTCAAGAGACTGCTTATTCATGAAATTGTCGCTCACCCATAAATCCTAGCCATGAAACACGAAATTGTAAAATTCCTCTGCAAATGGTATCCTCAATAAGTGTACCTTAGTGCTCCATCCACAACACCAATCCAAGATAAAAGCACTCCAACAAATTTCAAAAATTTTAGACTTGTTAAGGGATTTCTTCTCTTGATTATGTAGACTTGCTAAGGCAATGATTCTTTTAATTATGTTGCAAATAATCATGAAGGGTTGGCTTAGTCCTTTATATTATAGGTCGGCTTGGTTAAAACATCATCCAAGGAGATTACTACATGTATATATGTATGTAATCACAAGTCATTTTAATGCAATTTTGGAGAGAACTTCACAACCCTTGTGCCTGTGGCAGTGGTTATTTTTTTCGTACAATTGAGCTCCTACAATCCTCTACTTGACAACGTGGAGTCTAAGAGGCCTGGGACAGAGAATGAGGCTTCTTTAATTGAATAGAGGAACCGGAGAAGACAGAAACTTGACCCTTGGCCTTTATTTCTCTTCCAACACTAGAATTTTTAGAATAATAAACTCTCCCAAACTTCAAACCAAAATGGAAATCTTCTCCTAAACAATCCATAATACTATTATGCTTTTAGTCCTTGCTCTCTTCTATGCATTCACATCGTTTTCTCCAGTTTTAGATTGAAAGCCCAAGAAGGACCTTTGTGGAGTCAACATAACATGTTTTGAATGGTGCTCTATTCAATTTCCATCGTAGTTCCAAAGTATCCATGATAACGTTAACCAAGAGAAATTGGTCAACAATTAGAGGAATAAAACAATAGACATAAATTTAATTACAAATGTTTTGATGTCTTCAGGAAGATGGGAATGAATGAATTTACCAAACCATCTTCATGACAAGAACAAATTTATCATTTAAAATAATACTATCTATGCTTTCCTTTGCAATAAGAGATCCATGTCTGCTATATTGAAATTTACATTTTCAATATGTTACAATTTCCTCAACACATTGCCAAAGAAAATCACGATCAAAACATTGTAGACTAAACCCCCCAACACCGAATCCACTAACTGAAGATGATAAGGCGTGGCATGGTCTTAGCTCTTCCTCAAATCTTCAATCTTCTTGGCCTCATACTCAAAATTATCTATTTCATCAACTATCCCAAGTTCTTAATATATGTGAGATTCTTTTCGAAGGGTTGCAAAAGTAGGACAATGCAGGGGTTGATCTCACATTTGCAAATGGATATCAGCTTTATCCTTCCTTCTATGAATCTCTAGGATCAAAGAAAACAAGGCCCCATTATCAGGTACATTGCCTACACATTGTATGCCACTATGAAGTAGTCTATAGAATGGCATGTGACACCTCTCCTCACCTACCAAAGCCCAAACAATAGTCAAGAAACTGTCCAACAAAGCAAAATAAAATTTGCCTAAAACATAGCATAGTTTTTGCTTCCAACCATAGCTAGTCGTCCACCTCAGATGTTACTTCTATCTTGTCCACATATAAGAAAGTAAAATCTACATTCACAATTACTTATGCCTTGGAAACTGGATTATAAGCTATATCAAATCCATGGATGTTGTATAGCCAAGAAACCTCCACAAGTGTAGTAATGATGATAGCGTCATCTCTCTTGAACACGTTTTCCCTTAAGATTCTCGTTTCCTTGGCATGCGTCTAAGATGGCCAGGAATTCTTTCAGAAGTAGTCCCAACCCTATTTCAAGTGACTTGGTTCCTGCAACTTGTCCACTTTGAGGTCCACCTAATATCATTCCCAATGCCAGTTGTATCATTAAGCCTAAATGAGAACTCAGTATCCTTAATACCAGAATATTTTTAAGAAGTAATATTTAGAAATGTATAATTCAGAAGCATTCCCATCGATCCAAAACTCAACAAAATATAATGGGTAATGAAGAAACATGTCGAAATTTCCCCATGACAGATTGGTGGATAACATAGGCTCCTACTTTGGGAGATGTGCTCTTCTTGAGAGCACATGAGAAGCTTAGAATCTCACCAAGTGAAACTGGTAGGATAGTGCAACTAGTTCATCATCTTTTCTTTGTAGTGCCCCTTTCCCCTATATTTAATCATCGTGACTGATTATATTAGCAGGTTTTCAAATCTTTGTGCAACATACTAGGATTGACACATGCAGGGTAAGGGCCCATTGTCATCTCAGCCTGAACCCCCTCGCTCTTTAGGCCCAACTTGCTCATGAAAGGCCAAGGGAGGATTCCCACTTGATAGCCCAACCAACTCCAAGCAAGATTAGTTCCTTAACTGGGGTCAAGAAGAGGTGGAGTTAATTATATTGGTTGTCCTGCTATTTTCCATGTATAGGTATGCAACAGAAAACTAAAACAGCAAGAGCACTACACCTATTGATGTTAAATATAGTGTATAAACTCCTAATCGATAATGATGTTTATTTCAATTTAGGTTGCTGGTTAAGGGGGTTACGGAGCAAATTAACTCATTGTCCTGTTAAATCAGACTGAAAAACTACAACAAATAATAGGGATGACAACATATTTCACTTAATTTGACCACCCAATGAGAGCCAAAGCACTCCTAGAGTATAGATCTAGGGGTGGAAAGGTTGGAGGATTAGAAATGAGCCTTATAAGATCAATTTACAACCTATGACAACCGAAAATAGTGGTTTCCAACTCTGGAAATTCTATTTTGTAAATATGGGATCAATTCCAGAATCCCACTAGGTCAAGTGCTTAGAAAATTTCTAGATCTAAAATAAATTTTGAATATGGATGGAAATTGTATAGTTTGGACTATGAAATACTAAATCAACAAGGTAAAAGCAATATAGAGTCACTAAACAAGTTTTCTCATGATTCACTTACTTGTAAGGAGCTAGAAACCTTACTATTTGTTGCAGATTTGTTGTGTTACTGTCAGTAAATAGCTCGGATCCCTAGTCAAATCACAAGATACAAGGTGTAAAATATGTCCAATAATAAAAACACTTCAATGTATCTAACCTTGGCTTAGATTCTACTTTATTTTCAATTATCCTTGGGGAAAAAACTTCTTGTTATGATACAACAATTAAAAAAAATCAAGTAAAAATTCTTCATCTAAATTAGAAATTTTTAAAATTTGAAAATAGAAGTAAAAAGTTTTGAAATTCTTAAACTATAATTGTTGTTGCAAATTATGGCATGTACTAAAGTAAAAGTCCCTCATTGAGATGTGAAACATATCCCTCCTTAAGCCGATATTGCACTTTGTTAGGGAAGCGGGCTTATTCTATAAGAGATATTGCCTCACACTTATAGGTTAACAGATATTCGACCTTTCATACCCAATTAGGAGCAGCCCCTTAATTTGGCATTCTTTGACCTTTGGTTTGAGTGAGAGATGGAATACAAATTCCTTTTCTGGTTGAAGCTTCATGTTGGAATGGTCCAACCCCTCTTGAAGCAATTCACCTGCAAATAAGAAAACAAAGTCGGGTTACTCCCTAGTTTGTCTACTCCACCTGACTATGTAGCACCTCGATGGCTCAACTTGTTAGCCTTTGTGTGATCTTACTTAGAAAAAATATTAGATTAAAGCTTGGATGCAACAATTAATCAAGAAAGAAAACTCTGGTAAAAGCCATCCCACATAATGAGCGAAAATAATTTAACACAGGTTATCAAAATGAGAGTTCTTTATTCATGGCACTTATTTCACAAGACAAAAACAACATTTGCTAGAAGGGAGGCTAACTTTTTAAAACCTTTTCTAACTTCTAGATAATGGCTAGTTAGAGTCCTCCCCTAGAAATTATATTTTTTATTAGTAATCCACATGTTGGAGACTTAATAATTCATAGAATATTACATTACAAAAATTAATTTGCCCACTAAGGGGACTATTTGGTTCACAATATTCAAGTTGATCCAAGATCCCTTTTGCTAGTGACTTGGAATGGTCAAAGATGAAGAATAGTAGTAATTGGTTGCCCAACATCCATCTCCAATGTCCATGAGGTAGCTTGACTTGGTCCATGACAAATTCGACTTGCTTGGGAAAATTCGACTTGGTCTTTGAGTCAATCATTTGACTTCATAATGGCTACTTTATTGGTCCTTTCCTTAACTTCCTCGTCCAAGGTACCTCTAATGGCTAGTTAGACCTCTCCAATGGCTAGTTGAGTTGCATTTAGTAAAATCGACTTAGCCACCTATGCACTAGATCTCCAATGCCCTAGTGAATTTTCCCAATCTGACACTTGGGGTTTGCTGAAACTAGCCCTGATCTAAACTGCATATGCCTTAAAATTTCCACATCTTGCGTAGTGTTGATCTCTAACGCCCTAGTGAATTTTCCCAATTTGAAACTTGGGTTTGCTGAAACTAGCCTTGATCTGAACTGGGTATGTCTTAAAATTTCCACATCTTGCTTAGTGTTGCCACATCATCCTTGACCTTACCACATCATCAATCCATTGTGTTGGTTCTCTAACACCCTAAGGAATTTGAGGATTTTGAGACTTGGTTTTGTTCCTCTCATTTTGCAGATCACTTCTGACCTAATGCATGTACCAAATTGCTCAACATTGGCCATGTTCAGCTACTTGGAACTTGTATGACTTGGTTGACCACCTTTGACCATCTGTAACTTGCCATTGCCTTCATTGTTTGGAAAACTTTTTTGTGGCATGCAATCTTCTCATCAAGTTGAACAATCCGAGACCATGTTCACTTTTTGACTTCTGGGACCCCTTGCATTGGGAAATGTGAATTACCTTGGGAACTGTGAAAGTTGTCAGTATGAGATTACCATGCATCAAAACTATTTGAAAGATACTGCACCAAACCGAAGGCCAACTATAGACTTTATAGACTTATAACCATGTGGTAACACATAGATGTACCTTGATGTGGGCTGGATTGGCCCATACACCGATGATCACCCCTACAAGAAAACAAGCTCCCATAAAACCATGACTTCTCAGGTAAGCCCATTTAAGGCCCTCCAATCCTATACAGGATGAAAGGAACCAGAGATGAACTACAAGGGATTGGCCATGGTCTGACCAAAAACAAAAAGATACAACCAACAAGACACAAGGTCTAGGATGCCTCATACAAGGCCTCACATGGTTGTTACAAGGCTTTTGACATTGCAATTTTTTTATGTATCCCTGCTGACATGAACGGTAACAGTCATCATTTAAAATAGTGCCATATTAAACTATGAGTGCTTGTAAGATGGACCTAATGTCAATGTTGACTTGGTCATGAAGCAAGGTGCCTCTTTAGGGGTTCTGGTTGGTTGAATGCCTCCATCTATCCTTCAATGGCAGAAACACAACCTCTCCTATACTCAACTTCCTTCACACTGTGCCGGAAAACTGCAATTGTTGGCATAGATCCTGCATTAAAAGTGTCCAAATATGATTGTGTAAACGTTGCAAGGATAGGACCAATCATGACTGTCACTCCAGCTTGTTTAGGCCTTTAAAGTAAATTTGTCTATACATTTGGACCATCCTCTGCCAAGTTGAAACAAGATTTAGCAAAAGCCATGCCCAGTGAGGGTAGAACTACTCTTAACATTTGCTGCAGTGGAGTGGCCCTCTAAAAATTTAGCTTGAATACATTTTTTCATTTCTATAACAAGAGATAAACTATCCACTGCAGCATCATTGATCCCTTCCATCTGAGATTCTTTGGTACAAGGATATTCAAACCATATTTTCTTCCAACAAGTCTCACAAGTAACTTCATCCTAGGCCTCTTTTGTTCCCCAGGTGAACTTTTGTCGCAATGTTTTCTGTTGGTGTGCTAATGGGATCATGGAACATGACCTTTCTGCCACCATCATCAAATTTCAGTGTGAGGCTTGTATCACTGTTTGCTCATGATGTGATTGTGCATTTTCATATGTGCCAGCTATTCCATTGCCCTTGTTTTTCTTCCTCAGGGACAGCGAGGATCACATATTCAATGGCTCTCAAAATTGCACTATGGTTTTTATCATTTACAGGAAACAGAGTCATCTAGAAAACCATCCCTCATAACCCAACAGTCAGACTTGGGTGCTGGAACACAAGTTTTTATCATCAATGGAGGAAGTTTTATCCCTTTCACAATTAACAAGACTTTCACCACTGTCAAATGCTTTTGAATTTGTGAAGGTTTCCCTTGACTACAAGAGGGTTTATTGTCAGATCTAAGATGGTGTAGAATAGTTTCTGGAGATAACTGTGTTATGAAGAGTTGAAACATCCGGCGTTTTGGATGTACACTTCACCCATTATTGGGGACTAGAAGCAAAAAACATAGATGAAGAGGAGGAGAGACCCACAACCAATTTATAAGCAGAGTACTGAGAAAGAGATGTTAGGGAAAATTATAAAATTAAACCAGGAGGGACCAAATGAGGGGCATACATTTTAATAATAAAATAATTAAAATCCCCAAAATAGGTATAAAAATAATTAACAGTCATATTATTAGTAAATATTATTATTATTGTTAGTTATTGGGGAATTATTATTAAAATATAATAATAATATAGTTATAATAAAATCAAATAACTAAAGTAATATTATAGAATATTTCAATAGTTTTGTTATTGTTATTAAAAAGGGGGAGTTTTAATATTAGTGATATTATTAAGAATAATTAATATCCTCAGTTCTTATATCATAATATTGTTATAATAAGACTAATGATTAAATAGAAGTGTTCACTCGAAATGTCACACATGTCAACTCTTCATAACACAGTTATCTCCAGAAACTATTCTACACTGTCTCACAACTGTGAAATCTACATTCAAAGATCTAAGAAGATCAGGGGTTCCTAACAGAATTTAGTATCTTTTCCAAAGCAAGATTTTGAGCCAAAAATTTGACTTTTCCTCAAATCTGGACCCCTTTTGTCATCATTATATGGATCATCCGTAGGAAAACTATCAAATTGCACCAGCCAGTTCTCATTACTAGTTTTATCAGTCTCTGAATGCAAAACAGGGCTGTTAGGAGTCCCACTATTCATTTTCAAGGGTATTAGAGTTAGTATAAGACTGATTTTCTGTGAGAGAAATTTTATCACGAATCACCCATTTAACATGATACTTAGGCCTTTGTTTAGTATTTTTTTTTGCAATTTTCTTCATCTGAATTATAATGAGGGTCATCATTGGAAGTCATGAAGAAAGATACCCATTTTGAAGTAAATAAGACAAACCTTTCCTCTTCTGAAGTTTTCTTCTCTTTTCTATGACACCTATCTGAATCAAGAGGGAGCAAATCTTCTGGCATGAAATCAGACATACACTTCAAGTTAGCATCATCATTGAAAAGAAGAGGGAAATTAAAATGTACGGAGTATGACTTGAGACCATTCACTTGCAATTTGAAGCTATTACTATTCTCAAAGGGTCGCTCATTATGTTGCATAGGCTCTTCATCTCCAAGGCTGCCATATGGTTGCATGACTGTTTTTTCAGTGCCAGAACCATGATCTGTAACTGATATTTCATCTTCAGTCTCCTGTCCATCGGAATGATCAGCCTTGATGTCATCATGTGCTTCACTACTACCTTGGTTTTCTGAAGGGACATCACCATCACCATTTTCTTTTGCGGCCACCTCATCAACATTGCCTTTATTACTTTTCATAAAGTCAAGAAGACCTTCCTTCTATAGGGATGCTAATAGATAATAATAGGTGTATGTTTCAGAAACTCTTCAATGAAAACCTTAAGAGATGTTATGCTTTTTGGACTGCAGGAACATTTGACCCAGTCCATTTGCTTTTCCCTAATGAGTAGAAAAATAAGCTTTTCAAGAGTTCCTCGTGTCTTTCGTCAAATGTGAAAACATGCCTTATAAATGACAAGATATCTGGAATAGCAGAGAAAGAATCACCATTAAACCTTGGAAGGTTCTTCTCATATTTTGGAGGAGGTTGATTTGGGTATCCTTGAATGTCCTTAATATCCAAAGCAGGATACATTTCATGCAATTCCCAAGAAGCCATATTTCACCATATACAAAATTTAGCATGAGATCTCAAGAATAGATGAAATTTGTGTACCTTATTACAATGGATTTGCCAAGTTGAGCTGTATATGCCTTCACAACGACTCTTGTTTTACCTTACAAGCATAATATCTTCAAAATATGTAAAGAACAAAGTTTGTGTCCTTTCAATGGAGTCATTTGGATGAGCACATATATTCAATAGTGAAACTTCATTGTTGTTTTTTGGGAAATGGACTTTATCCTCGGAAATGGTGCGAAAAATGGTTTCACACGAACTCGCACTTCTTGAGATAAAGTCCGAAATATCGAGTGCAATTTAGGGGTAACTCATAGGGGGATCATTGTGACCTCACCAAGCTTCTCTCAGTTTAGGTTGGATCTCTTTTGGCTCAAGGGGGGTATCTGTAGGTTACAATTGATAGGATTTTAGTGAAATGAAGCTCAAGGTGATATCGAGAGTAAATCCAGGAAAAATGTTGAAAAAAAAAATCAGGATATAAAAGATGATGAGAGGACTAGAGACTAGTGTATTTTCATTGGGCATATGGGGTCAACTAGTTCTCCCTTGAGAAGGTAATGAATGGGTATAGGGTGATGACTAAGGTTTTCCACTACTGACCCTAGAAGATTCTCCTATAGGGTGAGGACTAGGGTTGTCCACTACTACCATACATGATTCTCCTATGGATTTTATAAGCTCCAAGACAACTTCAAGGGAAGGTTCTCCATTAGAACTCTTCCTAGGGTTTACAAGATAGGATCCATACAAGGAACAATACAAAGAGAATCCACCCTCACCATTAGATAAGCACATTTGCACTTAATACACCCAAAAAATAAATCCTCAAAACCTCAAGGGACCACTTACTTATGAAATTGTTGCTCATTATAAACTCTGGCCATGAAACATCAAAAAATTGTAAATTGCATCCACAAATAGTCTCCTCAATAAAGGTGCATTAGTCTTCCATCCATTGCACAAATCAAAGAAAAATATTCCAACAAATTTCAGACTTGATAAGGAATTCCTCCCCTGATCCTACCATTATAAAATGAGAGGAAAAACATCTCTATTTATAGGGAGATACTCAACTTCCACTCACAATAAAATATTAATTTCTTTAGCTAAAATCCCCTACTATAGTCTATGGAGGGTTTAAAATCCATCTTCTTGAATTAACTAATCTAAATCATAGGAAAAAAGGGCCATTTATGCCACACGTACAAATTTTACATCAATGAGCTCCATATAGAGGGA
This sequence comes from Pinus taeda, assembly GCA_000404065.3. Classification (NCBI taxonomy): domain Eukaryota; kingdom Viridiplantae; phylum Streptophyta; class Pinopsida; order Pinales; family Pinaceae; genus Pinus; species Pinus taeda. The sequence continues at coordinate 33,540 of APFE030562675.1, forward strand.
TACCTTCATCAAATAAGTGCTTGAGAATGTATCATCTAGTTGCCATCTAGCCTCCAAAGGCCCTTCAAAAGTGAACGCCTCCACAAGCAATGCTAACAAACCATTCTCTAAGAGCACTCCATGGTGAGCAAATGGGATTCCAAGGTGCATGCTTACCCTTCAAAGGCTCTTCAAAAGTTCCCCAAAGCATATAGATGTCCACAAACTTTTCAAGGTGTACCTGTTACCACACAATCTAGCAGGGGTCCTAAGAGAGGTTCCAAAGGGACTACTACAGGACCAAGTGATAACAACAAGACAAGGACCCACTGACGCCTCATTCAATGTCCCTTGCTCTTTACGGACTTTCACTGATGGGAGGAGTTTCGGTATAGGGAAACCAATAGAAAGATAGGGGTCAATAGCAATTTACAAAGTGATTTCCAAAGTTATTCAAGGGAGAAACTCAAATAATAGCTTGCTTGCTTCCAGGGCAAGGTAAGGGGTTCTCCAAGAAGATTCAAAGGGAGACCTAGATCTAGGGAATATGGATATTCTCCTATACAAGATATCCTAGACCTAAGACTCTCTAAGGAGACAAGGTAAGGTTTTTCAAGTAGTCTTGTAAGATAAAGTACAACGAAGATAATGGGGCCACAAGGAACCTTGGGAAGATCCAAGATTGACCTAGGGTTTGAATGATCTCTAAGAGAGTGTCTAGGTCAAACAAGGATAGGGGAATGTAACAAGAACAATAAACTTCCATTGATTTTTTGGGTAGATAGACCTTCAAAATGCCACTAACCAAAGAATACCTAAACCAAACCAATTTCGGGGCTAGGGCTAGGTGTTCCTCACGAACCAACCATGGGATAGGCCTCAAATTTGGAGGGCTAGTATAGGACACCCCAGCGCAATTCCTCAACAAGTCATTCTCCAAGAGGATGGCTCTATTGCAATTCACTTGATGTCCTAAATAGGCCGTCTAGGGTTAGGGCTGAAATTTTGGAAAGGAGTTGAAAAGATGACATTTTAGGTGATCACCAAGGACAAGGATCAGTGCCTAGCCAATTGGGATGAATGGAGTCAAGATGAATTTGATTTAGAGATTTTCGTTCTACCAAGGAGTCCTTCCTGCAACTTTGCTAGCCTAGAGGGGCACTAGTTAGTTCACAAAAAGGAATTTACACTTCGTTCTACAAATTTTGTTGGAGTTTCAAGGTAAAGGTGCATAGACCAACCCCTGGGAACATTCATTATTTATGTAAAAATGAATAACATATGCAATGAGTCAATATTCCAAGTGTTTCATGAATTCACATTAATTTTTTGGGCACAAGTAAACCATGACATAACATTCCATGGATTAGACAGGTTTCAATAAGAAAATTCGCATGAAAGATCACTTACATGACAAAAAAAGTATATCCATCCATCACATTTGCAAAAATGAAGTGTCATACAAAATAATGATGGAACAGAGTGGGGCAACAAGGAAGGCTCCAAGCCACACATGAAATGGTACAAGGGTAGCTATAATGAGGGAGGCCCACACTTGGGTCTATGGATATACGAGGGAGAAATTGTAGTACATGAGTTACCCCGACCTTGATTTTTTCCACCCTTCTTCATATGCCTTCTACCTTTTATTGATTTTTTTTTTCTTTTAACTGCTCGGGGCTCCAGGGAATGAGAGTATGATGTGAATGATATAGTAGTGGATGGCCCCTTAGGGTAGGGAATTTCATCACCCACCAGGAGTTGGGACAATCATGGGTTCCTTAATGATGCAAGGGGCTCTCATAAGGGGCCTTAGAAACCAGGGTGATAGCCATAATGATAGGGGTAGAGCTCATGTTTGGCTTTTGTCCACATGCTAAATTTTTATGTGTCAACCATCTTTTAAATTTTATGGTATATTTCATGTTGTAAGTGGCTAAATTATTCTATTTAACTTTCTTTTTAGTTGCATCATCCTCCGGGGCATTATTCCAGGCTCGACCCAAAGTGTGGACAAGGGGAGAGGGAGGCGAACTCCTTATGGACCCAATGTACAAATGTGGACCTGGATAGGAAATATATGGAAAGGGGTTATAATGAGCGGAGGGGAGTGATGTATGTGGCATCGGGAAGTGGGACCACACAGCCAAAATTGAGGTTTCCCATGTAGTGCCACTCCTAAAGCTAGTAGCCAATAAAGGAGATCCCATGGGAATAGGATACAAAACCAACCACCAAGTTGGACAAGGGGACGAGTACAGACCAAGCCCATTCTTTCTGCCAATATGAACTCAGGTGTCAAAACTAAGTGCCCCTCATCATCCAAGGGAGGCAACTCATTTGTTGCTGTAACATGCTACC